>ML266719.1:0-49268 GCA_005239495.1 Nicotiana undulata
CTTCCTGTATTCCCAGCATGTACTCTCCATAGCTTATTTTATTGTTTAAGTTCCGATATTATTTATGCCCCGTTAATACGTTTCCCCTATTTGTTCCTATATCTCTTCTATTTGATCATACTTGTCTTCATTATCGGTTAATTCTTGTACATATATCTGCTTAGATTAGGACAGGTAATCGTTTTATGCTAAGTCTAGCATCGTCACTACTTCGGCCGGGGTTAGGCTTGGCACTTACTCAGTACATGGGGTCGGTTGTACTGATACTACACTGCACTTCCTTGTGTTGTGCAGACCCTGCTACCGGACCCCGTGGAGCGTTCTGAGGGANCGTGGATCCCGAGGCTTCTTTCCTTTACCGCTTCATTGTCTTTCTCCTTATTTTCAAGACAGTGTTGTATTTTCATTCCAGACTTGTATTTAGTATTCTAGTAGCTAGTCCGTGAGATTGTGACACCCCGGTTTTGGGAAGTTTACGTTATTTCATGATTGTTATATTCTTCCTTTCCGCATTCAAGTTTTGTTATTTTTATTATCGATGTTGGAAAGATTATTGTTGGGAAAGGTACGTTAATGATGTACGGTTAAACAGTTTCCCACTATTGACCCAGTATATGATTGAATTAGTTAAAGTTGAAAGGTCAGCGTTTTATTTCTTATTAAAAGGTTTTAAATTACTATTGCAAGTTATACGTTGGCTGGCCTAGCGGGTTCAACGTTAGGCGCAGTCACGGCCTAAAGGGTGGAAATTTGGGTCGTGACAGTAACTTTTCACATACATATTACACCGCTACAAGTTGTAGTAATAGAAGATATAAAATCTTTCATTTATTTATAGCCTTAATATAACCAACCGCTTTCGCGAATACTTTAGAAACTCAATAAGTTTCTTTGAGACTTACTGCGACACAATAAATTGACATGATAGTCAATTGTATTCCTACAAAATAGTAATAATTGGCTCTTCGAGAGCTCTCAATTAATTTTGTACTACCACATATTCATCAACATCTATATGGTGAATAAACTTTTAAGGAGAAAGTTATACCATTATGGTCATGGTCAAAATTATATGCAAGATCTATTTCTTGCATTAATGTTATCCTTTAGTAATCACATTGCCAAAATATTTTGGCGTACAATAGGTACGTGACCAATGACCATTCATGACATAATAATGATATTATTTTCTTATTTCATCGCAAACCCCTTCTAGAGATGAGTGTTGTATATTCATTATGACTAGCACGTTCATATTTTTCGAAGAATGAATCTGTATTTGTAAATCAGATGTTGTCACATTCACATCATGAATGGACCATAATCATCTATATGTGCTTACAAAATCTCATGTTAAATCGATGACAAATAATACTTTCACAGAGTGAAAGATTATTTTGAGAATCCTTATTATTCTCATTATCATAATGATGATGACGATTATAATTTCGTCTATTGCTACGTCCACATCCATTGATTCCTTCACGGTAATAATTTTGTCTTCTTTCAGACTTATCATATATTGCTATCACATTCTCTTAAGGGGAATGAGAATGAAGCAAATTCAATGGGACGAGTTTCCACTTCTTTTCCCACAATCATACATGAATTTGATCATGGAAAAACATAGAAAGTTCACCACTTCGTGTGGTTGTAATTTCTTGCAAACTCTATAAGAATTATAATCTAAGTTTTTTGTCTTTGATTGCATTTAAATTCAAGTTATAGAATTTCAAGAATTTAAAACAGAAAAATAAAGTAAAATACTTACCTTAAATCCTGAATTTAATCATGAAGGAAGTTCATGGAACAATTGACAATCATTATGCTCAATCCCAAAGCTTCTACTCAATTGGTTAGAATCTCGTGCTGATAACATGTTATGAACAATAAAAGAAGAAGAAAAAGAGTATTGCAGAGAAAGTAGAGAGGGAATTCTTATTGAATTTTGGAATGAATTACAATGGAATAGGACCTCTCTATTTATACGGAAAGAGTGATTGAGCCACCAAGTAAAATTCATAAGATCTCTCTAAAATATAGATATTCACCTTAAATAGAATTCTATTTGTAACAATAAAATTAATTTATGTGCATTGACATTGGAAATTATAGGGATGGCAGTGGGACAGGGCGGGTTGAACCTTAACCCGCAAAAGTTTCAACTCGCTCCACCCCGCATAGTGAATTTGTTTGTTTTTCACCCGCCCCGCATATATATATTTTTTCCGTTTATTATATTTTCAGTGAGTTCTTAATTAACTTGTTATCTAGCTTGTAATATGATTCCCAGGCGAGAGATCAGATAAATAAGCTAGATTAAGGAAATTTAAACTAATATCCTATATTCCCGATCGTTAGCTACTATTTCGCTTTTGATATGTGGTAAAATGTTTGAGCCATTAACTATAGTTATTATTTTAATTTGTTCACAAATTCTTAAATATCAAAGTTCATTTAATTAAACAAGGCTTCGTTGGCTAACTATTCAGAATTAAATTTTGATGTTTTGGACTAACATGAAACTACGCTCTCTTAATAATATATATATATATATATATATGTGTGGGGGGAGGGGGTTATGTGTGTATGTATATATATAAACTAATGCTTCATATACCTACATTCGTGCAAATAAAGAGTTGGAAAGACTCAGAAAAGTGAACTCCATTTTAGGTAATTGGGTTTTAGTGCAAATATGTGTCTCATTAGATTGGATTTCTCAACCCACAGTCCAACCTGCTCCGCCTCAATTTGAAAAATAATTATTATAACCCGCCCGCTCCGTCCCGCACCCGCATACATTTAGACCTGCACCGCACCCGCATACACTTGAACCCTCCCCGCATGTCCCATTGCCATCCCTATCGGGAAATATACTAATTTGAACATTGAAGAATAAAGTTTGTTGCATAATATTAACGGTGAGTTGATTAGAAATGTCTTTAAATAGTAAAACACAATTATCTTCTATTTGTTCCTATTATCTTTTATGTGACTTTGTTTTGTCCTTGCTAAGTCAAGTGAGTCAGTTCTCATATTTGACTGATACCTTCAGATTTAATAGTGCGTTAATTTGGGCACGAACCAACTTAAAGAAAAGAGATAAGTGAATATAAATAGACAATCATGTAGTACTAGCTATTCTGGCTTTGTGTCTTCAACTTCTTAGAGGCGCAATGTATAGGTCAAAATATGCCCTAAAATATTTAGGGCAAGATAGCACTAAGGAAAGGGTTAGTCGAAGTCGATTAGGAAGTAAGGAGATTCGTGATCGAAATATCAACAATGGTCGAGGTCGACTAGGAAGTAACGAGATTCGTGATCGAAATGTCAACAATGGTCGAGGTCGATCACCATTGGCAGAGCTGTAACAACTAGTTTCCCAAATAGCATATTAAAGAGAATATTCTACTGGATATTCTTTGAACTTATACTATTAAAGTTTGTTAGGGATAAGTCTCATATAAATAGAAAAAGAGACAATGATGTAGGGCATGTGATATTCATTTGTCGAGCACCATTGGCAGACCTATAACAACTAGTTTCCAAAATAGCATGTTAAAGAGAATATTCTACTAGATATTCTTTGCACTTATACTACTAGTGTTTGTTAGGGATAAGTCTCATATAAATAGAAAAAGAGACAATGATGTAGGGCCTGTGATATTCATTTGTAAGAACACACCCTGATAAAAAGATTCTCTTTCTCTTACTAAGATACAAACAACACCTTTTTTTACCAAGATTCTCGTCCACATTATTCCATACTTTTCACCAAGTCCGAGGATAATTCGAACATTCAAGGATTTGTCTATCATTCATCATTGTCAGGATGAATAACATGTAGCTATTGGGTGATCATTTCTTTATTTACCCAAATACCATTTAGTATTGTTCATTGCTATTTAATGCTCATTTAGTACCCACATTACTTGGAATGATTGTCACACACCATTATTATGTTTCTACCAGATATGTTCAACATTAATCACGTTTTCATAACCTGCATCTAGAAATATTGTTTTAAACTAGGTTTAACCCTTTAATACATAAATTCAATTATTTGAGCCAAGAACCATAGTTTTTGGTCAAAGAATTTAGCGACGTTTGTGGGGATTTCCTAGTTAATTTTTTAGTTTCTTCTAGATTTATCACTGACAGGGATTACATACGTAAAATAAAAATAAAGAAGCAAGAACAAGATCTCTCTTTGTGTACACAAATTCCAACATGGCAGGTAACAGGGAGGAAAGGGCGAGGATAGTCAGTGACCTTCCAACTAACTTCATGAACGTCATCAACGAAAGTTGCGAAACAGCAGATGAAGGCGCAACACCCAATGCCTCCCCTAAGCGAGATGGGTCGCCGCCCCCTTATTGCATCATCACAAAATCCCTCGGTAAGGGAGCCTCCAAATCTTTTAGGGAAGAGACGCCCCTAGCTGTAAAAAGATCTCCTCGAAGCATGGCTAACCAACGCGCTAACCGACGTCCTCAACAAGCTCACCCGATACACGGTTGTAGAAAATGCAAGAATTTGCACTGTACAACAAGTGGACGAGCAGTTTAACCAACTCCCTCCGCCTCCAACGACACGTATTACTCACAACGTCAATGATAACGCAGGTGACAACGCTCTTGCAGCCATTTTGAAAAGGATGGAGGAAATTAAGAACGAGATTAAGGTGCTCCGAGATCAAATGAAAGTGTCACGCCCCAAAACCGAGGGACGGGACCAGCGCCTAACCGAGTGACCCGGTCAAGCAAGCCTGATTAGCCTTTCCTACCCGACTCGTTTCTCCCTGTGTTTATAGCATACATTATTTACATGAGGTAGCGAGAGGTAAATCAAAAGCATATATATATTCATAACGTTAAGTCCATTTTCCTCTTTCACCATTACCAACATTAGATCTTTCAAAACATACATACTAATTACAATATTCGCGATACGGAATCACGATTACGAGTAAATCCAACAACTACCCAAAATATATTCATAACCCACATAAGTGTCTACGGAGCCTCTAAGAGTACGGAGAAATGAACATAGACCTGCCAGCGACAAGGCCCCGGCTATACCTCAAAAAGGGACAACATGTACAAAGGAGATCAACATGTAACTACACACGGCCCCGAGAGAAAATGGGGCTCACCAGAACTGCTGAAGGGAGGAGGAGAAAGCACAGTTATCGTCGATCGGTGCTACCTGCTACAGAATCACCTACATCCATTTAAAAGATGTAGCGCCCTCGGCAAAAGTGACGTTAGTACCATTGAATAGTACTAATATGTATGAACAAACTTCACTCTAAGTAGAGTTAAACAGTACACAAGTAGAAGACAGTCGTGGCATTCAAACAATACTGCACAGAAATACAGAGAACACAAATGAGAGTCTCACAATTTCTTCTTCTAATTTCCTCCTGTTGCGGCGCGCAACCCGATCCCACTGTACAATCATATTTCACCCTTATTCCTTCTCAACAAACCACCCTTATTTCTCATGTTGCGGCGTGCAATCCGATCCCACCGTACAATCACATTGCACCCTTGTTCCTTCTCTACATACCATCCTTATTCCTCATGTTGCGACGCGCAACCCGATTCCACCGGACATAGTTTAAACAAGCAACAACTCAATCACAAGAATTTATACCACCAAGAGTATAAATTCATAGCAACCGGAGAACCATGTGAAATCAAGGGGCACAATAACCTTTACAAAAACAGTGAGACATGTAAGGTACGCCATAACCATTTAACTTAATTAAATCAGTTCACATTTCTTTCCCATCATTTATTACATAGCCCTTGGCACTTGGATACATTTAAAAATTGAGTTTGTTACCCTTTTTCATTCATTCAGTAGCACCATCCTTCATATCCATAAGTTCCAACGTATGATGAATTTTGCACATGATATGATAAGCATAAAGAATCCTGATTCACAATTTCAAGTAACATGGGGATGTGATAAACAATCAAGACAATCAGAGAACAAACTCTTACACCTCAACACATTAGAACAATCAATTCAAATATGATCAAGCAAGGAACTCATACCAAATGCGCAGACGCTAGCGTGATGATTATACAAAGATTAAAGTTAGCCATACATACCTCGATTTGGGATTTTTCCTTAGATTTCTGCCACAATTCACCGGACCTTCTAGCACCTTCAATCTAGTTCACAATGTGGAACAATTAAACTTAGAATTAGGAATAATGATCATGTCTTGAACTCTCTTGAGCGTTTTATCAAACACTAGGTGTTCCTCTAGATTAAATGGCCTCTTTTTAGTGAAAGATTACTCAAACCCATTTCCCTTCACTAGATTATGACTAGTTGGTTACATGCAAGCAAGATTCCTACCCCCATCTTCATGAACTCACCTAACCATGTTTCATTTAAACAAAAATCTGGAAATTAAGGTTGATGGGGTAGAAGCTTACCTCTTGTAGTGAAGAAATGGCGTCCTACTCGATCAATTCAGGCCTGAGCCGTGATGGAGGATCAAATTTGATGAAGTTGGGACTCTCTATCACTAGAACCCACTCTATCCTCTCTCTATTTTATCATAATATAGTTAGAAATAAGAGGGATGGGTGTTATATTGGCTTGGGGGTCGGGTATTAAAAATTAGAAAATAGGAGCCCCGATGCAGGTTTGCGGTCAGGAATGCGATCGCATTCCGGTTATGAGGTCCGCAAACCTGCCACATTATTGGCCTCCAGCTGGGCCAAAAGGAAAAGGAATATGCCCGAGTATGCGGCAACTATGCGGTTCGCATACCTGTTATGCGATCGCATAGTGCGCCGCATAACTCCCTCCGCAAAAACTCAGGTGCAATTACGCGACAACTATGTCGCCTGCATAGATGATATGTGATCGCATTTTGGGTGGCATAGCTGTCCTCAAAATGGACAACAATCTCTCCAACGGTGCGACCACTATGCGGTCCGCATACTTGATATGCGATCGCATAGTGGACCGTAGATTCGCACAAACTTGAAAATTCTATCCTCTAAGTTCTGGGGTACTTTTCACTCCAAAAAGGTCCGATTTAAGAATTTCTATACTTATATCAACATGGGGATCTATTCGGGCATCGTTTTTAGTTAAAAATTCTACGGGTCTTTACAGAAAGAACACTAGGAAGGGGTCGATAAAATATCAAGCGCCCCCAAACTATTGTCGAAGAAAAACGCCATCCGATTCGTCGAGTAGCCATACAATGATGATGCAACCCCACATGCCATATCGAAAACCTTCAAAATGTCGACTTACATAAGAATATATGATGGCACGACTTACCCCGAAGATCATATGACTCACTACATCACCGCCGTGATTGTCAATGATCTCGCCAAAGAACAAGTATCCTCCATTTTGTTGAACAAATTCAGTGAAACCCTCACATGAGGAGAATTGACATGGTATTCAAAACTACCTGCAAGCTCCATTGTAACTTTCGAAGGGATGGCCGACAAGTTCGTTACGGTCCATGTTGGGTCCAAGAAAGCCGAGGCAAGAGTGAACAATATATTTGCTATTAAACAACCTCTAGGAGAGGGACTAAGGGACTTCCTCACCCGTTTCAACCGAGTAAGGATGACCCTGCCGAACGTGTTAGAAGGGATGACAATCGCAACTTTCAAGAATGGGTTGAGCAGGGACGGTTCGAGGGCAACTAGAAAGATATTGAGTCGACTAACGATGTATCCCCCAACCAATTGGGATGAAATACACAACGCATATTGTGCCGAGGTCCGAGCAGTCGAGGACGACCTCAATGGACCAACTCATCGACTGACCTCGGTACATGCCGAATTCAAAAAAGATCGAAGAAATGATACCAGAAAGGAACTCGCAGCTCCGCAACCCAACAGAGAACGACATAAACTATATGCTAGAGTGGCCGTTGCGCCCCTCTCCTGCCACGAAGAAGGCCCACCCAGATCAAGGACATGGACTCACCAGAATGAAAGAGGTATGCCTCATTTATTATTCGCTCACAACTTTTGTGTGTCACCTATAGAAATAGTCTATGCCTTGGAGAAGCTCGGACCAAAGGTGAAGTGGCCACAAAAAATGAAGTCAGACCCGAGTGCTAGAAAATCGGAGGGCCTTTGCGGGTTCCATCAAGAACGAGGGCACAAAACCAAAGATTGCATCACTGTAAGGCAGTAGGTCGTAAACATGTTACGATAGGGACGCCTCAAAGAGTTGTTGAGAGACCAGGGAAGGACCAACTTTTCCAGAGGACATGAACAACATCAAGGAGTGTCGAAATCGCCCTCACTAACCCGCACCGTCCACATGATCATCGGTGGCGGCGATGATGCTTCCATCAACAACATGAAGTTCACTACTACCCACAAGCTCAAACGGTCAATCACCCACGAACAATATGACAAACTCGAAGAATTTATCATCTTCGATAAGTCAGATACCAACGGTTTGGTTTCCCCTCACTATGATGCCCTTGTTAGCACTTTAGGAATTTTAGATACCGATGTGAGATGAATTATGGTAGACGATGGGAACAACGCGTGCATTATCCACCTTCGAGTACTTGCACAAATGAAACTCTAAGATAAGATAGTGTCGCGTTGCATCACGCTAACTGGTTTTAACAATGCACTCGAGCGAATATCTGGCAAAATGACACTCCTCGTTCTGGCCGGTGGCGTCACTCTGGAAACCACGTTCCACATCATGGACCAAGAAACAACGTACAATGCCATAATAGGGCAACCATGGATACACACCATGAGGGTCATCCCTTCCAGCTTATACCAGATCATCAAATTCCCTACTCCATGGGGAATATTCAGCATACGAGGGGAACACCGCACATCCCTAGAATGCTACCGCATTGCCCTAGACTGCACGGTCACTCAACAAATGAAGGATAAAGAAATGAGGCATAACAATCAACAGGGTCGAGGTCGATATGTGACGATATTGAAGACGTCATCAAAGACCCGAATATGGTTGAAGCTGCGGAATTAACCATAGAAGACCTCGACCTCGTTCAATTAGATACCAACGATTGCAACAAGAAAGCTTACATCGGCTGCAATCTTCATGAACCAAGTAAATTCCGTCAATTCTTAACTACTAATGCGGATTTGTTTGCTTTTAGCCATGCATATGCCGGGGTATCCCAAAGGAAATTTCCATGAATAAGCTGAATGTCGACCCATCCCACCCCAGTGAGGCAGGTCAGGCTTAAGTTCAACTCCGTGATTAATGACGCGATACACGAAGAGGTGGAAAAGCCATTAGAAAATAGCTCCATCGGGGAGTCGAAGTACCCCAGTGGGTCGCCAACGTGGTGATGGTGAAAAAGACGAATGGGAAATGGCGGATGTGCATAGATTTCACATATTTGAACAAAGCATGCCCAAAGGATTCGTTTCCATTACCCCAAATCGACCAATTCATCGACCTAACGGCCGGACATAAATTACTGATCTTCTTGGACGCCTATTCAGGCTATAATCAAATCCTCATAGAAGGAGAAGATCAGGAGAAAACCACATTCATCACCCATCAAGGGACGTACTGCTACAAGGTCATGCCTTTCGGGCTGAAAAACACAGGTCAAGTTACTAAAGGTTGGTGACGAGGATGTTCAAAGACCAGCTCGGCAAAACGATGGAAGTCTATATAGACGACATGCTAGTCAAGTCCAAAAGAAAAGAAGATCACATCGACCAGACAATACAAAATGAAACTGAAACCCGAAAAATGTGCGTTCGGCGTGGCCTCAGGAAAATATTTGGGTTTCCTAGTATCACAACGAGAAATCGAGGACAGTCCTTATCAAATCAAAGCCATAGAGGGGATACCACAACACTTGACCACCAAAAAACAAGTTTCGAGGTTGACTGGCCGTATTGCCGCCCTTTCAAGATTCATTTCACGGTCATCAGATAGATGTCACAGATTCTTCGGCGTACTCAAGAAGGATACAACCTCCAATGGAATTCTGAGTGTGTCTAGGCCCTGAAGTAGTTGAAATCATATATGTCGTCACCGCCACTGCTTTTAAAGCCGGAACAAAGGGAACGTCTCCTTTTTTACCTCGTTGTATCCAAAGTAGCTATGAGCAAAGTCCTGGTTTGAGAAAATAAACGTACACAATCTCTCATATATTACATTAGCAAAACACTAGTCGACGCCGAGACGAGGTATCCTCAGTTCGAAAAACTGGACTTGTCCTTAGTCATAGCTTCACGAAAGCTTAAGACGTATTTTCAGTGCCACCTCATCTTGATTGTGACGGCTTTCCCCCTGGGGAGCATTTTGCATAAACCTGAGCTATCGGGAAGGTTGGCCAAATGGGCCATCAAACTAAGCGAGCACGATATCACGTATCAGTCGCGAACAACGATAAAGTCACAAGTCCTCGCTGACTTTGTCGCCGACTTCAGCGTAAAAATAATGCCCGAAGTTGAAAGAGAATCCGACCACGCTTCTCCCCAGACACAAGACCTCTGGTTCTTGTACATTGTCGGTGCGTCAGGGTCCGGACTGGGACTCGTACTCGAAGTCCCAACCGGCGAAGTGATTCACCAGTCCATAAGGTGCTCGGATATGACTAAAAATGAGGCCGAGTATGTTGAAGGGTTAAGTCTTGCACTCAAGTATGTGGCAAAACGGTTAAGACTACATTGCGATTCTCAACTTGTAGTCAACCAAGTCACAAGGACTTTTGAAATCAAGGAACAAAGGTTATAGAAATATCATACTAAAATTTGCAAGTTGTTGCCAGAGTTCGACGAATGTCGACTCGACCAGATCCCACGAGCACAGAACATTGAGGCGTATGGTCTCCCCAAACTAGCCGCAACCACCAAAAACATTACAACCAGAGAGGGAAGTGTGGTCCACTTTCTCAACTTGTCGTTAGAACAAATCGTGGTAAGAACCATAAACTTGACTTGGGACTGGGTCAACCATATTGTTACATATAAAAAAGAGGCCAAGAAATTGAGAATGCAAGCGTTCAGGTACATCATCATCTACAACAATCTGTATAAGAGAACGTACAACGACCCTCTAGCGAAACGCTTGGGCCCAAATCAAATGCGACGCGTCTTTGAAGAGGTCCAAGAAGGCCATTGTGGAGCTCATTCCGGCAATCGGGTTTTGGTCAGATGCCTCATATGAGCAAGGTATATTGGCCCACCATGAAATAAAGGTCGCAGACTTCATGAAAAAATGCGAGCAATGCCAAAAGTACGCCCCAAATTCACCAAGTAGGGGAACACCTCCACTCGGTCACCTCACCTTGGTCGTTCATCAAATAGGGAATGGACATCATGGCCCCCCTCTTGGAAGGACGAGGTAACATACGATTCCTTTTGATTTTAACTAACTATTTCTCTAAGTGGGTAGAAGAAGGAGCACTCACCCAAATACGTGAACAGGATTTGATGTCGGTTCGGCCTCCCCAAAGAGATCAACTGCGATAACGGAGCCCAATTCACGGGAAAGAAGGTCACTGAATATTTTGATAAGTGACATTTAAAAAGAATACTTTCGATGCCATACCACCCCGCGGGCAACGGGCAAGCGGAGTCCTCCAACAAGTTTATACTGAACATCATGAATAATAAATTTGAAGATGCCAAGGGGCTATGGCCGAAAATATTACCAGGAGTACTGTGGGCCTACCACAATGTCAAGACAAGCACATGAGAGACGCCCTAATCTTTAGTCCATGGGAATGATGCAGTAATACTGGTCGAGGTTGGGGAGCCCAGCCAAAGATACTCCCACAAGAGCAAACCAAGGAACGATGAAAGCAGAAGGCAGGAGCTCGACGAAGTCGAAGAAGGAAGAGACATGGCCTACATAAGGATGATCGCCCAAAAACAACAAGAAAAACACTATTACAACAAGAAGGCAAAGGTCAGGCTCAAAGTCGGGGAGTACGTGCTTAAAGCTAAAACACAAGCAAGGAAAGACCCGCGGGAAGGCAAACTAGGAACAAATTAGGATGGCCCGTACAAAATCATGGCAGCAACGAACAAACGGTCATTCCAACTAGAAACAATGGAAGGCTACTACCAAACAACTAGAATATTACCCACCTCAAGTACTTCAACGTTTAAGAGGTAAAGCGTCCTCCAAGTCGTACTCTTTTTTCCCTCACTTGAGTTTTGTCCTAGTTGGGTTTTCTCAAGGAGTTTTTTCACGCGACGACGAAGGGAAAAATTCAAACTGAAGTATGGAAAGACGGAGGCTTGGGACGGCTTGTTCATTGCTCGACCTCTCAAGCACTCCAGGTTGAACAATGAAGGGACTAGATAGACTAGGACTGGAACGCCAGCCAATGCTCGAAAATTTGTAAATTTCTCCAATGTATGAACAAAGCAAAAATGCTTAAAGTTTACGATGTCAAAAACTCTGCACCTAAAGGTATATCTTTCTAAAAATAGGTTATGTTCGATCTCGTTTGAATTAACACCTACCGGCCCCCAACCATAATTAAACATAGGTTATGTTCGACCACCTTAGAATTAACTCCTACCGGCCCTCGGCCATAATTGAACGTAGGTTATGTTCGACCTTGTTCGAACCAACACCTACCGGCCCTCAACCATAATTAAACATAAGTTGTGTTTGACCTTGTTCGAATTAACACCTACCAGCCCTCAGCCTTAATTAAATGTAGGTTATGTTCGGCCTTGTTCAAACCAACACCTACCGTCCCTCGGCCATAATCAAACTTAGGTTTTAATTCAACCTCATTCGAATTAACACCTTTGACCCTCGACCATAGTTAAACAAAGGTTATGTTCAACCTTGTTCGAACTAACACCTACTGGTCGTCGGCCATAATCAAACTTAGGTTTTAATTCAACATTATTCGAACTAACACCTACTGTCCCTCGACAGCTACATAAAAATCCTATTTCTTTATTCCCTAATTTCTTGAAAGGCATTAATTCTCATGCTCTACAAATACTTGAAATGGTGTTCATTCTTTCAAATAAAGTTAGATAGAACAAGAAATATAAGAAATAAACTGAGATATAATAAGAGAGAGAGAATTTCACATGGATTCATATGAAGAAATGGAGAAAAAAGGCAAAAAATGGAGAAGAAAGGTAAAAAATGAGGAATGTAGGTTAAATATAAAGAAAAAAAGGAGAAAATAAAAAGAAATTAAATTTTAAAAAAAAGAAGGGCTAATTAGCTGTTAGACACTGTCAGGTGGGCATTTTACTTGCTTTTTCTAGACTTCACGCATTTTTGGACGATATGTTACACACATTATGCCACATAAGCGACGAGGATTTTTTATGAAGGGGATATAGTTTAGGAGGTTTTCGGCGACATGCGATAGTTTAGGTAGGCAACTGATAAAAATTGTATAGATTAGGCGAGTTTAGGGTATTAACTTTATGATTTTTTGTCGCTAACCATTGAACACATCTATGTATTGATACGCTCAAATTTACACTCTAAAATAGTGTAAAGCGATCAATGTCAAATATAGTAACCCAACAAGGTTGGGATCGAAACCCACAGAGAACAATATGGAGGCGATTAGGAATGTAAGAGAATTATCACTTATCGCGCAATGCCAAACACTTAGATTTTTATTGTGAAAATATTATAACTAAACGCAAAAATATAAACTAACCTATAAAGCAAGTAAAATGATCAATGACAAAAGTATGAACGCATCGGGAATTACACTCAAGTAACTATCCAATGTATTTCACGATTTTACGAATATGAGCGAGTTTATGTTTAATTAGCCACGGATAATAATTCTTACTTAGCTTTTTCCAAAGACTAACAAGACTTCCTAATTGAATTATTCTTAACCCAATTAAGAGATTAAGTACACCCGAATATGGATATAAGTAGTTCAATCCTATTCCTAGGTAGAATCTATAAAATGAGGGTTAAAGCCTCAAGTTCTTGTTAATTAATCTTTCCCAACCCCAAATTATCTTTTCCAAAATTAATTTGGAGTTAATGGGCGAGTCCTAGGGTTAGCTAATCCCTTTGGAAACATTAAAGAACAAGAATAATTAAAGTAACAATAACTCACTTCATAAATAACTAAAAATCATTCAATACATATGCACAACAAGGTATTTAATCCACACTTTAAATATGAATATTTCCATAAACAAGATTCAAGTGTTGGAAATTAATACTACACACTTAAATATTCAATACAAAGCAAGGAGATGAAGAAACAAACATAAATGGGTAAGAAAAACTTAACCACAAGATTGAAATCTTCAAAACCCAAGTGTGTGTGCAAGACCTAGCTTCCACAAATGTTTTCTCTCTTCTTCAAGACTCAAAATATGTTCTAAGCTAAGCCAAAGATATGCCAAAGATGTCAAAAGATACAGAAAATGTCTGCTAGGTCGCGTATATGTGGGTTGGGGTTGAGAAATTATGATTTTACAATTCTGTCCAGACTTGATGCCCGATGACCGCACCTGCGGAAGAATTCTCGCAGGTGAGTGCAAGTGCGGTTCTGGGTGACTTTGTCCATTTCTGCAGATGCGGATCAATCAACCGCACCTGTGGTTCCGCAGGTGCGGATACCACATCGCAGGTGCGGTTTTTGAGCAGTTGAACCAATTGCGCAGGAGTGGACATATCTTCGCAGGTGCAAAGTCGCACCAGCGACCTAAAGTCCGTAGGTGCGGAATCACTGAAGGCTTTTATACATTTTCACCAATTTGTGCTCAACTCAACTTCAATTCAACACCAATCACTTCATGGTATCATTTCCCTGAAAGTCGAACAATACACACCATAAACGACCTCAAGTTATCATTGAAGGATGCAAAATCTAACGAAAAGAGGCTAAAACGAGTGGTAAATTCACCACTCATCAACACCCCCAACTTAGAGCTTTTGCTTGTGCTCAAGCAAATCAAAACTAACAACTCAATGAGGTTCTACCATTTCAAGCACAAGTTGTATTTCTATCATTTACAAATCACATTCTCCAACTAAGCATTATACTTATGGATTTGGTTGGTACTGATAATTAGGCTCAAGTATGCATCTTAACCCGAATAACTCCCTCATTTAAAAACAACTTCAAGAAGTGCAAGGGAGTTTCAAAATAATCAAGCAACAAGAATAAGCCTCAAGAAGTGACTCAACAACACTAATCCACTACAATTACTCAACTCACTCATTTCTGGATATATCAATTTCACCAATCCATCCTAATTCACATGCCCTCACAAGAAAGAAAGTCCCAAACTCACCATATTTACAAGAACAACACAAGGGACAAATTTACAAAGAGACTCACTCTCGCAAAGAATTTCAAGTGTTACACCACATCATGCCATAAACTTTCCCTTATTTTAATTCTTCGCCTAATTAAGAATATTCGGTTGGAGATCCCATAAGGACTTTTTAAGCTTGTAATGTAGGTTTAGGGAAGGGTTGGATAAACATTTAGGATACAAGTGACCACACCCTCCTTGAACACTACTCACATTTTCTTTCTTGGTGCACTTTGTTTCTTTTTAAACCATATAGCCTCATTTGCATCTAGTTACCAACATAGAACAACCTTAAATCCTCTCTAATTTTCTTCAAGTCTCCAATTTTATATTTATACAAATATCTCTCTTTTTTTTGCTTTTTCTTCTTTTCTTTCTCATTTTTTTTCTTTTGGAGCTTGAGTAATTTCATGTGAATATTTTGAGGTATATATCCTACACTCAATGTACAACCTTACCAATTTTCATTTTGACACCCCACCCCTACCTTTTGGATTTTTGCCTCATTCTCAATATTCAAGGAGGGACGGGTTCAAAAGAGGGAATTATTTTGCAAAAGGGAAAGGTTTGTAATGAGGTGGCCAAAGAAAAGGTTAAAGGCTCAAATGGGGTAACTAGTGATAATATCTATACAATGGTGGCTCGAAAGACTAAAGGGATTTTCAAATAACACAAAGAATGCCTAAGGTCATTTCTCCAACCAAACATACTTATCATTAGCATTGAAAGACCAACCGTGCAAGTTCTAGATGATAGAAGTGAACACAAGATTTATTTATACAAATACTAACGCACATGGCACATGAAATAATCAAGACGGATCAATTTCACTTTCTAATAGGAGTCTAGAGCAATATTTGTTAAACTAGTGGGCAACGAGTCACTAAAAGCGCCAAAATCTTATCACAAAAATCATTCTTCACCATGCAACTTACTGGTTTTAATTCAAAACTAAAATTCGGAGGGGTATTCTTAATTCACATTTCACATACAAGAAAATAATTTCTTTAGTACCAAATAATCCAAAAGTCTCCTCCTAGCAAAACAAGACTAATTCCCTTAAGAAAGTTGTCACACCATCTATCATAGAGAAAAGTCACCCGGTTCACTTCAAAAATATTCCTTGGGAAAGAACCATAGCATGAAGAAAACCCAAGGAAGTATTATTAAGAAACTAAAGAACAAAGCTACTACTAAAGAGCTAAAAACTAAAATAAAAGCAACTACTAAAGAAAATGAATGATACAAGAAAAATAAAAAATAAAAACAGACTAATCACACCAAGCTCAGGGAGAAACACATGATAGTCCAAAATAAGCCCGACAAGGGCACATAGTATCCATACACAAAGTCATAAATAAAGTCATAATAGATATAATGTGCAAAAACCACCCCCAACTAAAAATATTGCAGTGTCCCCACTGCACAATATCAAAATAAAAAACATAGTTTGAGGGTCTCCCTGAGGTCTGCAACAGACTAGCAGACTGCAAGAGAAAAGGCTGGTCAATGCCGCTGAGAACTCTCGGCTTCATCATCCGCATCGGCATCATCACAATCGGTCATGAACGAGTAGTACTCGTTGTCATCAACATCCGCAACCGACATCTTCTTGCTCGGTTTCCCCCACCTGAAGATCGCCTTTACTCCTCTCCACATTTTGACCAGAAGTTTACCTTTCTTTTTATTTTTCTCCTTTTCCTTGTCAAATGACTCCTTCATGTCAACATGTGCCTTGGCCAAGCTGGTGTAGGCGGTGTCAAGCTGTGTAAGAGATGCTTCCACATTATCCTAAGTATCAAAGTACTGCTGCATCTCAGCCCTGGAGCAGTAATTAGGTGGAGGCTAAGGCTGGGAGTGGGAAGGCCCAGTGGGGAGCTTAGACACTAGGTCCCGCAAGATAGCAAACTGGGAGTTCATCTCCCCAAAAGGACCCTCTGCTGCAGCAGGCTCTGAGGAGGATCCGGATCCGGCAGTGGTGGTGGTGACCTTCCTCTTCTTGCTTTTTTACTGTGCCACCCTCACCTTTGACTCTTAACGGGTGGAAGGGTTTTTCGGCAGGCACCCACTGATCAGTGTGCCGCTCCTCGACATATGCTCGCCTACACAACTCAGTGATCAAAGAAGGAAACATTAACCCTGCTCCATCATCAAGCAACTGCCGCATCTCCCTCAGAATATAATAGCCCACATTCACTGGGATGCCATCAAGAAGGCAAGAAATGATCAGGGCTCTAGTATAAGGCACGTCTGAGACATTCCCACCGGGGGACACCCTGTTGCACAGTATATACAACCATATCTTAGCCTCGGCTGTGAAGTCGATTGTCTTCAAGACTTTTCTTTTGTTTGCCCATTGTGCTCTCATGCTTTCAGGATACAACTTGGACAAAAGCCATGCCGAATTTTCGCAGTGATCTTTCTCTTGTAGTGGCTCAATTGGATGGTTCAGAATCCCGAGGGCATCATTAATTTCTTTCACCCCAAACTTTACCATCTTGCCTCTGATGATGAGTTGAGGGTCGACGAAGTTTGTACGCTTGAGATTGGCGTAAAACTCGCGAACCCACGTCTCATTGGCCTTGCAAGGAGTGGGAATGAAGCACGACCACCCAGAGGATTGCAACCGACCACAGAAATCCGGGAGCATCTCGGCCAATTTCTCCTCAGCTATCCCTTTCCCAAGTACCAATTTCTTGGTGAGGAGATTGTCATAATACCGGCGTTGACAGTCAGCATACATGAACCAGTAATCATCAAATCGTTCCCCAACATCCTCCTCAATTTCAGGACTGTCCGGAGCATTTATGTCCGCGTTCGGGTCCATTTTTAGCTCAAAGTACCTATAATAAATCAAAACGAAGTTAGTCAAGTAGTGGAATCATGTTAAGCATATTAAAACACTGCAATTAGGCCAAAGAACCAAGTCGAACGGGCCCAGGAGAGGCCATTTGCAAACTCTCTGTTTTCAGCATTTCTGCCCAGTTTCTGCACCCGTGGAACTTTAATCGCAGGTGCGGTTGCGCATCTGCGGAACAAGTGGCGCACCTGCGGAGAAGTTTGCACTTGCGACGAGGGACTCGCAGGTGCGAAGCCTCACCTGCGGAAATATGCTCGCACCTGCGGACTGTGGTCCCAAGGTTCAACTGCCCAGAATTTTCAAATGGGGCATTGTTGTTGGTCACTAATCTGTACTCAAGACTTCCAGATTAGTGTACGAATTGATTTCCAACTTCGTTAACACTGAAGTTTAGGTCCCTCGATTACAAATTTCTTTTGGACACTATGCCGAACACGTTGTGGGTAGTTAAAATTTACTCCCTCTTCACATGAATTGGGTACTCATATTTTCCCCACAATTGATGCTTCGATGAAACCAACACACATATTCTACACTCAACCAAATCCTCACCCTAACACTATCCTAAATCAGAGGGGAAACAGAATAAAATACAAAAAAATAAAGTAAATAAAAACACAAAACCGGCCAGTGAAGGCCTGAGAAAAGATGGGGAAAACAATTAAAGAAAAATAGAGAAGAAGAAGGAAGTGAGGAGGTGAGAATACCTGGGTCTTGTGAGTGCAATGGAGAATTCAACGGGTAGGGCACAGTGTGTTGGGAATTTTGAGAGATGGGGGATTTTGGGTGCTGGGGAAAATACTTAGAATGAAATTACCTGATGAAGTGAAATGTAGGGATTTCACTTGCACGATTTACGCACCTGCGGAGAATAAACCGCACCTGCGGAAGAGCCGCACCTGCGCTTCAAAAACCGCTGCTGCGGTACCGCACCTGCGGATTTCATGACCGCAGGTGAGGAAATACCTGGGATCAACAATCTTTCTGCCAATTGTGCGATCGCATCTTTGTCTCACACATACAACTCTGCGATCGCATTTTTCACTGGCCCCATCGCAGAGTTGATCAGTGTAGCCCAACAACTTTGTTTGTGTTTCACCCGCACTGTTTTTGGCTACCAGGTCACCCCGTTCTACTCAAATCAACTCCAAAATTTTGAAACTTGGCAGATTGGTTAGAAAAAATATAATAAGCTATTCTAAAAAGGGAAATTTCAAAAACGACCAAATTTTTTGAAAAACGATGGGTTGCCTCCCACCAAGTGTCGCATTTAACGTCGTGGCGCGACGCAAGACAACTTTACCACTTTTCTCGCCACTTGGATGATATGAATTGAGAACCTAGCTTGGAATCAAGCTTGTGACCACGGGCGGTGGGGGTGGTAAGTAGATGATCAAGCCAATCCTCAAATTCTTCATTTTGCACTTCTTGGCTTTCATGTGAGGTATGTCATTTTGCTTTCTTGTTTCCTCAAATTGTAAGATGTATGGTATGAATTTTTCCTCCTCTCAATCCTCTATTGATCCGTGTAGTTCAACTTCCGTATCACCACACAATTCCAATGTTGAAAAATGCTTGGAATGTGCCTTCAAACCTCCAACTTGCAAGTTTTTCCGGATTTTGACATCCTCTTTTCCCCCCGGAATAGAGTCAATTTCAACCAAATTTTCAATCACCTCGGTTGACTCTAATTCCATATTTTCTTGGCATCACTAACACTCATGAAGTCGGTTGGCGCATGTTCAATTCTTGATTCCTCAAAGTAAAGCTCACTTTCTTCCTCGGAATTGGACTCTTCTTGGCTTCCATCCACACCTTCAACTTGAGAGGCATAATGAGCCTCCATCAATGCTTGCATTTGTTCCTCCAAAGTGCAGATGTGCTCATCATTTTGAGTCACATCATGTTTCAATTCCTCGAGTGCAAAGTTGTGCTTTTCCTCATTTTCAAGAATGGCCTCCAACATGAGCATCATCTTCTTATTTTGAGCATTTGAGAGTTCTTCTTGGCTTTGTTCAAGTGCCAAGGAAGAATTTTCAAATTCAACCTCCAAGGAAGGTTCTTGGCTATCACTCACCTCCAAGGCTGTTTGAACCCTCGAAGCTTCAATCATTTCATCCATTTGTGAGTGCAACCTTCCAAGTGCCAATTCATTTTGAAGACTATTCTCCAAAAGCTCTTCCAAGGAATTTTGCTCACGGTTTCCTTTTTCAAGTAAGCATTCCAACATGAGTTTGAACTCTCCATTTCTACCATGCTCAATTTCCTCCACTTCTTCACCCCTAAAATTTTCATCACAAAAAGTAGAATCATCATAGAGGGGGCTTGGGGATGGGACGGACAAATATATACAATCATACCAATGACCATTTCGGCAACCACACCTATCACAAATACTCCACTCATGGGTTTGATATTGTGCGCACAATCCATCCCCGAGAGAATTTAAACAATTTTGCCACGAGTGTGGTCCTCCATAATAAGGACAAGGGTCATCAAAGTATGAACAACTACCATCCGACCAATTTTCATTATATGATGCCATATATTTTTTTAAATCAAAAATTAAGAAAATAGACAAGAAAAGTAGACCAAGGTAAGAAAAATAATTACACAAATATTCACAAGTTTGGATCAAAGCACTTATGCTTATTTCTCAAACAACCTAAATTACGACAATTGTTCCCCGACAACGGCGCCAAAATTTGATACGCTCAAATTTACACTTTAAAATAGTGTAAAACGATCGACGTCAAATATAGTAACCCAATAAGGTTGGGGTCGAATCCCACAGAGAACAATATGGAGGCGATTAGGACTGTAAGAGAATTATCACTTATCGCGCAGTGCCAAACACATAGATTTTTGTTGTGAAAATATTATAACTAAACGCAAAAATATAAACTAACCTATAAAGAAAGTAAAATGATCAATGACAACAAGTATGAACGCATCGAGAATTACACTCAAGTAACTATCCAATGTATTTCACGATTTTACGAATATGAGCGAGTTTATGTTAATTAGCCACGGATAATAATTCTTACTTAGCTTTTTCCAAAGACTAACAAGACTTCCTAATTGAATTATTCCTAACCCAATTAAGATATTAAGTACACCCGAATATGGATACAAGTAGTTCAATCCTATTCCTAGGTAAAATCTATAAAATGAGGGTTAAAGCCTCAAGTTCTTGTTAATTAATCTTTCCCAACCCCAAATAATCTTTTCCAAAATTAATTTAGAGTTAATGGGAGAGTCCTAGGGTTAGCTAATCCCTTTGGAAACATTAAAGAACAAGAATAATTAAAGTAACAATAACTCACTTCATAAATAACTAAAAATCATTCAATACATAAGCACAACAAGGTATTTAATTCACACTTTAAATATGAATATTTCCATAAACCAGATTCAAGTGTTGGAAATTAATACTACACACTTAAATATTCAATACAAAGCAAGGAGATGAAGAAACAAACATAAATGGATAAGAAAAACTTAACCACAAGATTGAAATCTTCAAAACCCAAGTGTGTGTGCAAGACCTAGCTTCCACAAATGTTTTCTCTTTTCTTCAAGATTCAAAATATGTTCTAAGCTAAGCCAAAGATATGCCAAAGATGTCAAAAGGCACAGAAAATGTCTGCTAGGTCGAGTATATGTGGGTTGGGGTTGAGAAATTATGATTTTACAATTCTGTCCAGACTTGATGCCCGATGACCGCTCCTGCGGAAGAATTCTCGCAGGTGCGGTTCCGCAGAAGCGGATTCCACAGCGCAGGTGCGATTATGGGTGACTTTGTCCATTTCCGCAGATGCGGATCAATCAACCGCACCTGCGGTTCCGCAGGTGCGGATACCACATCGCAGGTGCTGGTTTTGAGCAGTTTAAAGCGAACATATCTTCGCAGGTGCGGAATCACTGAAGGCTTTTTATACATTTTTCACCAATTTGTTCTCAACTCAACTTCAATTCAACACCAATCACTTCATGGCATCATTTCCCTTAAAGTCGAACAATACACACCATAAACGACCTCAAGTTATCATTGAAGCGAAAAGATGCTAAAACGAGTGGTTAATTCACCACTCATCGTGTATGTATATATATATATATATATATATATATATATATATATATATATATATATATGAGGATTGCTGATATGGCATCTATGTTGGGAATAAGAAAGTTGATGTGGCATCTTCCATATATGAGGATTGCTATTTATCGTTTTTTCTATTTTTGGCTTCTTTTTCCTATTTTTTCTATTCGTTTGTGTTCTAATACAAAACTTCCATTTAATTGTTATTTATGTTCTCAAAAACCATGCTCTTCCGAAAATTGTGGAATGGTTGCCATAATAATTGATAACAATTACCGTTTGTCACGACCCAAATACTTAACCCGTCGTGATGGCGCCTATCGTTGAACTAGGAAGCCGACACTTTCTATATGCTTTCAATATATGACAGAAATGAGTTAAGGCAAATAAATTAACCGGAGGTTTACATAAAAACGGGGTAAAACCCAAAACACAAGTGCAGAATAATAGCCCGACATCGGGGTGTCACTAAGTCATGAGCATCTAACAACCAGTCTAGAAACAGAGTCTACTACAGTCTGTGCCAAATGACAATACAAGAGAAAATATGATAATAAAGGAGAAACAAGGACTGCTAATGCCGATATCTACGTCGTAAGTCTCCGATAAATCAGCTCGCACATGAACTTAGCAACCGCTTGAACCATACACACCTGGATCTGCACATGAAGTGCATGGTGTAGCATGAGTACAACCAATTCAGCAAGTAACAAAATTTAATAAGGAACTGAGAAGTAGTGACGAGTTATGTAAATACAGGCATATCAGAAGATTTCAGTAAAAAATGGACATGCTTTCAAATCCAGCAGTTTAAGTCAAATCAGTTCGAGCTCAAGTAAAACCAGATATAAATCTTCCAGAAATTTCACAACAACAGATAACAACTAAGTGCATTAATAATTAAAGCAAATATTGCATCTCAAGGAAACAGTCACTCAACTCATCTCAACAACTCATATACTCGGCTCTCAACCCTTAATACTCACCCTCAATAGGTACCTACGCTCACTAGGGGTGTACAGACTCAGGAGGGGCTCCTTCAGCCCCAGCGCTATAGTGCTACGACGTGCGGCCCGATCCAATCTTGTTGCGGCGTGCAACCCGATCCATATACATAAACATATATAGCCCGAAGGCTTGTTGCGGTATGCAACCCAGTCTATATATATATAAATATAGCCACAATGCTTGTTGCGGCATGCAACCCCATCCATATACCTCACATATAGCTCACAGCTCGGCACTCATGCCTTATGTCAGTCACTAACCTCTCCAGCCTCTCGGGGTCACAAAATATCATAATAAGAAACCCAAATAGAGAATACAACAAGTATAAACAAGAAATGAGAGGGAACAGAGATATGACACACAAGTAAGACTGTGACTGAGTGCAAGACATCAATTACCAGTCAATTCAACAAGTATACGTCTGTTGCAGGTCACAACAATGATATTATATGGCCTAAGCATTGTTTCTAACATGAATGACAATCAATTGCTCAAAGACAAGGAAAAACATGTAATAATAATGGGCTATTCGACTTTACAGTCTCATGGGACGGACCAAGTCTCAATCCCTCACGGTGCACGCTCACACGCCCGTCACCTAGCATGTGTGTCACCTCCAAATATTCACATCATACCAATTCTCGGGGTTTCATACCCTCAAAACCAGATTTAACACTGTTACTTACATCAACCACGTAGAAATCCTACTCCGAAATGCCCTTGCCTCTCGAATCGGCCTCCAAATGCCCTGAATCTAGCTGCAAACAGTACGAGATAATCAATATAGGCTAAAAGGATCAATTCCACAAAAAAACTACTAAAATCTAACCTAAAATCTGAAATCATCTCAACCGGGCCCACATTTCGAAACCCGCCGAAAGTCACAAAACTCAAAAGCCCATTCATTCACGAGTCCAACCGTACCAAATTTATCAAAATCAGACGTCATTTGCCTCTCCAAAGCCCTATAATTCAACCTCCACTTCCCAAGCCCTAAACCCCCAAATTTCACTTCAAAATCTCATTACTTAGGTGTAAAATCAGTGGGGAAACACCATTACTGAAGATAAATAGACTCAAGGGACTTACCTCAATGATTACTTCAAAATCCCTCTCAAAATCCCCAATATCCCAGCTCAAAAATGATGAAAAATCTCGAAGTCTTCTATTTATAGGTTTTGGCCAGACTTCTCGCACCTACGGCTCTATCTCCGCATCTGCGGACAAATATCCGTTGCAAAAACCCATTGAAACATTACCTCCACTTCTGCGATCAAGTGATCGCATCTGTGCTCTTCGCGGATGCGGTAATCACATCACATTTCCCAACTCGCACATGTGCTCCTAAATCCACTTTTGCAACCATCACAGGTGCAGGAATGCCATCGCACATGCGCCCTATTCCAAGATCCTTCTTAGCCGCATCTGCAATCCAAGCTTCGCTTCTGCAGGCTCGCACATGCGGTTCAAACTCCGCAGGTGCGGTTACACCAGTAGCAGCAACACTCCAGCTGCAATTCATCAACTCAATTCAAGTTAACCACCCGAAATCACCCTGAGTCCCTTGGGCCCTAAACCAAACATACCAACAGGTCCTATAACCCGATACAAACTTATTCAAATATTCGAATCACTCAAAACAACATCAAAACACCAAATTATACCTGGATTCCAGCCTAAAGAACTTTTAAACTTCCGAATTCCACAAACGATGCCGAAACCTACCAAACCACGTCTGATTGACCTCAAAGTTTACACACAAGTCAAAAATGACACCACAAACCTACTCCAACTTCAAAAAATCCAATCTGACCCTGACATCAAAATTTCCACTGCCGGCCAAAATCACTTAAATTTCATTTTTCGCCAATTCAAGCCTAATTCTACTACAGACCTCCAAATCACATTCTGGGCGCACTCCTACATACAAAATCACCTAACGGAGCTAACAGAACCATCAAAATTCAAAATCGAGGTCGTTTACACACAAGTCAACATCCGGTCGACTTTTCCAACTTAATCTTTTCCAATTAAGAGACTAAGTGTCTCAATTCACTCTGAAACCACTCCGGACCCGAACCAACCAACCAACCCGTAAGGCATAATACAACTGAAAAGCATAAAAGAAGCAAAAATTGGGGAAACGGGGTTATAACTCTCGAAATGACCGGTCAGGTCGTTACATCCTCCCCCTCTTAAACAAGCGTTCATCCTCAAACGAGTCTAGAAACATACTTGGAGTCTCAAATAGGTGTGGATATCTGCTCTGCATCTCCTGCTTGGTCACCCAAGTGGCCTCCTCTACTGGATGACCTCTCCACTGCACCTTCCCTAAAGCTATATCTTTTGACCTCAACTTCCTAACCTGCCGCCCCAAAATGGCCACCGCTGCACATCATAAGTCAAACCACCATCCAACTGAACCATGCTGAAATTCAAATCATAAGACGGATTGGCGACGTACTTCCGGAGCATAGAAACATGAAACACTGGATGCACACTCGACAAGCTAGGTGGCAAGGCAAGCTTGTAAGCCACCTCCCTAATCTTCTGAAGTACCTCAAAAGGCCCAATGAACTGAAGGCTCAACTTTCCCCTATTCCCAAACCTCATAACACCCTTCATGGGTGATACCTTTAGAACAACTCTCCCCAACCATGAAAGACACATCACGAACCTTCCTATCAGCATAACCCTTTTGCCTAGACTGCACTGTGCGAAGCCACTCATAAATCAACTTCACATTGTCTAATGCATCCTGGACTAAGCCTGTACCCAAGAGCCTATCCTCGCCCGGCTCAAAGCATCCCACCAGAGATCTACACCGCCTCCCATATAAAGCCTCATATAGATCCATCTGAATGCTCGACTAATAACTGTTCTTATATGCAAACTCCGCAAGCGGTAGAAACTGGTCCCATGAACGCCCAAAATCAATGACACAAGCGCGTAATATGTCCTCCAATATCTGGATAGTGCGCTCGGACTGTCCGTCTATCTAAGGGTGAAAGCTTGTGCTCAACTCAACCTGAGTACCCCACTCCCACTGCACGGCTCTCCAAAACTGCAATGTAAACTGTGTGCCTCTATCTGAAATGATGGAAACTAGGACACCATGAAGGCCAACAATCTCTCGGATGTAAATCTCAGCCAACCGCTCTGAAGAATAAGTAGTACCAACTGGAATGAACTACGCGGACTTGGTCAACTAATCCACAATCACCCATATAACATCAAACTTCCTCGAAGTCCGTGGGAGACCAACTACGAAATCCATGGTGATCCTCTCCAACTTCCACTCTAGGATCTCTAACCTCTGAAGCAAGCCACCCAGTCTCTGATGCTCATACTTAACCTGCTGACAGTTGAGACACCGAGCCACAGACCCAACTATGAGCCCGTTTGGCTTAGCTGATTCAGAGTAGCTGATAAGCATTAGCTGCTGAAAATTATTTTTAAGTGTTGAAGCTGAATTAAAAAATAAGCAGCTACGTGTTTGGATAAAAGTGCTGAAATTAATAGTAAGCAGCTGAAACTGTTTGATCAAAAAGTGCTGATAAGCTCTTTTTATGTTAAAATGACTTAAATGACTTTATAATAATTTACACCGCTAGAACGGGTGGAGTATAAATTAACAAAAATTAAGAAAAAAATCTTAAATAATGCACACAGTATTTGTAAAGAAGAAACAAGCAGATAGAGTAAAACTATACGAAGAGTTATGTTTTAAAAAGAAGTATTTTAGGGATAGAATAGTAAATATTTTTGTCAAACCTAAAGTGCTTATAAGCTGAAATTTGATAAGTTGGGGGAGACCAACTTATAACTTTTAGCTTATTTTTGGCTTATAAGCACTTAACTTATAAGCACTTTTAATTTTACCAAACACGTAAATAAGCCAAAAAGTGCTTATAAGCCTGTTTGACCAGCTTATAAGCTTAGCCAAACACCCTCTATATCCTTCTTCATCCTTCTCCACCAATAGTGTTGTCTCAAATCCTGGTACATCTTTGCGGTACCGGGATGGATGGAAAACCGCGAGCTGTGGGGCTCCTCAAGAATCAACTCTTGTAGCCCATCTACAATGGGCGCACACATCCAGTCCTGCATCCTTAACACCCTGTCCTCACCAATAGTCACATCTCTAGCATCACCTCGCCGAACCCTATCCTGGAGGACGAGAAGATGTGGGTCATCATACTGACGCTCCCTGATACGATCATAAGGAGAAGACCTAGAGATCACACTAGCCAATACCCGACTCAGCTCCGAAATATCCAATATGACAAGCTGGCTAGCTATGGCCTGAACATCTAATGCCGAGGGTCTCTCTACTGTTGGAAGATACGCTAAACTCCCCAAACTCTCCGCCTGGCAACTCAAGGCATCGACCACCACATTGGCCTTCCCAGGATGGTACAAAATGGTGATAACATAGTCCTTAAGAAGATCCAACCACCTCCGTTGACACAAGTTAAGATCCTTCTGCTTGAGCAAATGCTACAAACTCCGGTGATCAGTGTAGATCTCGCAATGAACCCCGTATAAATAGTACCGCAAAAACTTCAAGGCGTGAACAATAGCTGCTAACTCAAGATCATGGACATGATAGTTCTTCTCATGGGTCTTCAATTGGCACGAATAATAAGAAATCACTCTACCCTCCTGCATCAGAACACATCCAATACATATGCGCGTGGCATCACAATACACTGTGTAAGAAGCAGAAGCTAATGGCAAAACTAGAACTGGAGTCGTGGTCAAAGAAGTCTTGAGCTTCTGAAAGCTCTCCTCGCACTCATCTGACCACCTGAATAGAGAACCCTTTTGGGTCAGCTTGGTCAAGGGTGATGCAATAGATGAAGAACTTTCCACAAAACGACGGTAGTAGCCTGCCAAACCAAAAGCTCTGAATCTATGTGGCTGAGGACTATCTGGGCCAACTCTGCACCGCCTCAATCTTCTTCGGATCCACTTGAATACCCTCACTGGACACCACGTGCCCCAAGAACGCCACTGAACTGAGCCAAAACTCACACTTGGAGAACTTTGCATAAAGCTTCTCCTCCCTCTATCTTTGTAACACAATCCTTAGATGCTGGGCATGCTCCTCTTGGCTACGAGAGTACACTAGGATGTCATCAATGAATACAATAATGAACGAGTCCAAATAAGGTTGAAACACACTATTAATCAAATGCATAAACGTTGCTGGGGTGTTGGTCAGCCCAAAATATATCACAAGGAACTCATAATGGCCATATCTGGTCCTGAAAGTTGTCTTAAGAATATTCGAATCCCAAATCTTTAGTTGGTTATACCCTCACCTCAAATCAATCTTGGAGAACACCGTGGCTCCCTAAAATTGGTCAAATAGATTATGAATACGTGGCAATGGATACTTGTTCTTGACTGTGAACTTGTTCAACTACCTGTAATCAATGCACATCCTCATCTAATCATCCTTCTTCTTTATAGATAGAACCGGTGCACCCCAAGGTGTCACGCTAGGCTGGATAAACCCCTTATCAAGGAGTTCCTGAAGATGTTCCTTCAACTCCTTTAACTTCTCCAGTTCAATATGATACGGTGGAATAGAAATGGGCTGAGTGCCTAGCACCAAATCAATACCGAAGTCAATATCCCTATTAGGCGGCATGCCCGACAGGTCTGCAGGAAACACATACAGAAAATCATGCACCACAGGAATAGAATAAATAGTAGGGGCCTCTGCACTAACATACCTCACAAAAGCCAAATAGGATAGACAACCCTTCTCAACCATCCGTTGAGCCTTCATGTATGAGATCACTCTACTGGGAACATAGTCTATAGAATCGCTCCACTCAACCCTCGATAAGCCCGGAATCGCCAACGTCACAGTCTTAGTGTGACAATGTAGAACAACATGACATGGAGACAACCGATCAATACCCAATATCACATAAAAATCGACTATAGTAAGCAGCAAAAGATCTACTCCGATCTCCAAACTCCCATAGTCACCACACATGACCGATATACACGGTCCACAATAATAGTATCGCCCACACGAGTAGGTACATGAACAGGTGAAATTAAAGACTCATGGGGAATATCCAGAAAATGAGCGAAATACGAGGAAACATATGGATAAGTGGAACCAAGGTCAAATAATACAGAGGCATCTCTGTGGCAAACTAAAACACTAACTGTAATCACAGCATCTGAAGCAATGGCATCTGGTCTGGCAGGGAGGGCATAGAAACGGGCTTGGCCACCCCTTGATCTGCCTCCCCCTCTCGGGCAACTCCTAGCTGACTAGGCTCTACCCCGGACTGGCTGAGCGGACGAGAGAGGAACTGGTGCTGCTGACATAGATTGACTCATCTGTGGAGTGGGACCTCCCACTATACAGGGACACTTTCTCCTCATGTGACAAAACTCCCCACACTTATAGCAACTCCCGGATGGTGGTGTTGGGGACAAAAGGGAGCCCCGAGCACAGGGATAATTGGAAGAAGGATCTAGCATAGACGAACCATGACCCGATGGAGCACGAGACAAACTCTGCGCTAGAAGGGCACCGAGAGATAAATGAACCTACTGATAACTCTGAGAACCATGGCCAGATGATTCACCACGGTGAACTAGGCAAGCCGTATGAGTATGTCTGAAAAGGTCGACCTCTACCATGCTGGAACTAACCCCTAGAAGGAGCACCGCTAAATCCACCCTGTGCACGAGGCCTCTTGGACTCCTTCCCAACCCTCTCCTAACCGCGAACCATCTCAATATGACGAGCAATGTCGACAACCTCATCAAAAGTTGCACCAGGCACTCTATCTCTCTAGAGTCATAAGAAATTGTAGCTAATTAGTGAGGCCATGCCATCTATAAACCTCTGATCCTCTCTCTGTCTGTGGGAACCCACCGGATAGCATGACGAGCCAACTTGGAGAATTGCATCTCATACTATATCACAGACATATCACCTTGATGAAGCTGCTCAAACTGTCTGCGCAGCTCCTCTGTGCGGGGCCGAGGCACGAACTTCTCCAAAACGATAACGGAGAATTTCTACCAGGTAAGGGGTGCTACGCCAACAGTCCCATGCCTCTCGTAATCCTCTCACTAACTAAATGCACCCCCACAGAACTGAAAAGTAGTGAACGACTGAATAGTAGTGAAGGAGACCCCACTAGTCTCCAAAATAGCTACTGTACGGACTAGCTAATGATACCTGTCCAAGAAGCCATGTGCATCCTCTCTCTCTCTGCAACACTGAAATATGGAGGCTGGAGTCTCCCAAACCTATCCATTATACGTTTCTCATCCTCAGGCATAGCAGAAACCACAAAGTCATGCGCAGCTGCAACCGACTGGGCTGGCGGTGCCCCTGTGTCTGGAGTCCCTGTACTACCTGCTCAGGTGTGCGGGCAATGAGATTTTGAGTGCCTCCCCCGGCCTGAGAGGTGGTTGCGGCCGTCAAAATAGAGAACGCCTGAGCAAGGCCAGTGCACACGGTCAGAATCTTAGCTAAGGCCTCCTAAAGGCAAGGAATCAGACGATAGGCACAGGTAGTGCCTGGGCTGGTTCCACTGGTGCATCCACAACTGGGATCTGATCCTGATCTGGGGAAACTGATGGATATTCAGGTACTTCCCCAACTGTCATGCAGGCTGCACCTTTGCCCCTACTGCGGCCTCTACCGCGACCTCTGCCTCTCACGGCCCTGGCTGGTGGTACTGGTGGTTGTCCATCCTGCCCAATAGTACGAGTTCTCACTATCTATGAGAGAATGAAACAACAAAGGTTTAGTTACCAAAATCAACAGATTCGCATGATAAAAATTCAAGAATGTAGAGTTTTCCTAAGGGTTCTACAACCTCTCGAAGATAAGTACAGACGTCTCCGTATCGATTCGCAAGACTCTACTAAACCTGCTCATGACTTGTGAGACCTGTGTAACCTAGGCTCTGATACCAACTTGTCACGACCCAAATACCTAACCCGTCATGATGGCACCTATCGTGGAATATATGACATAAATAAGTTAAAAGCAAATAAATTAACCAGAGGTTTACATAACAACGGGGTAAAACCCAAAACATAAGTGCGGAATAATAGCCCGACATCGGGGTGTCACTAAGTCATAAGCATCTACCAACCAGTCTAGAAACAGAGTCTACTACAGTCTGTGCCAAATGCCAATACAAGACAAAATAATAATAATAAAGGAGAAACAAGGACTGTGGACGCCGACATCTACCTCATAAGTCTCCGATAAATCAGCTCGCGCACGAACTCAACAACCACCTTAACCATACACACCTGGATCTGCACATGAAGTGTAGGGTGTAGCATGATTACAATCAACTCAACAAGTAACAGAATTTAATAAGGAACTGAGAAGTAGTGAAGAGTTATGTAAATACAATTCATATCAGAAGTTTACAATAAAGAGTGAACATGATTTCAAATCCGATAGTTTAAGTCAAATCAGTTCGAGCTCAAGTAAAACCGGATATAAATCTTCTAGAAATTTCACAACAACAACAACAGCTAACAACTAAGTGTAACAATTATTAAAAGAAAGTACTGCCTCTCAAGGCAACTGTGACTCAACTCAACTCATACACTTGGCTCCCAGCCCTCAATACTCACTTTCAATAGGTACTTGCGCTCACTGGGGGTGTACAAACTCCGGAGGGGCTCCTTCAGCCCAAGCGCTAAATTGTTGCGATGTCCAGCCCGATCCAATCTTGTTGCGGCGTGCAACCCGATCCATAATATATATAAGTAGCCCTAAGTCTTGTTGCGACGTGCAACTCGATCCATATACATAAACATATATAGCCCGACGGCTTGTTGCGGCGTGCAACCCGATCTATATATATAAATATGGCCATAAGGCTTGTTGCGGCGTACAACATGATCCATATACCTCACATAGCTCACATCTCGACACTCAGGACCTATCTCAGTCACTAACTTCTCCAGCCTCTCGGGCTCACAGAATATCATAATAATCAACCCAAACTGAAAATATAACAAGTATAAACAAGAAATGAGAGGGAACGGAGATATGACACAGAGGTAAGACTCTGACTGAGTGCATGACAACAATTAGCAGTCAATTCAACAAGTATACGATCGTTGCGGGTCCCAACAGTGATATCATATGTCCTAAGCATGGTTTCTAACATGAATGGCAGTCAATTGCTCAAAGACAAGGAAACACATGTAATAACAATGGGCTATTCGACTTTACTGTCTCACGGTACGGACCAAGTCTCAATCCCTCACGGTGCGCGCTCACACGCCCATCGCCTACCATGTGCATCACCTCCAAATGTTCACTGTTTAACCAAAGAATTAGATTCTCTGCCAAAGCTAATTCAGGAAGAACACGGGTTTCTGATAACCAAAGGATATACTAATAATTTCATGTAAACTTGTAAATAAAGATTAGCAAGATGCATAAAAAGTAAGTATATTGCAATAGCGGTTCGAACGTGTCTTTACAAGTTATATTTTACTCCCTTATATAGGGAATTTCTTAATATTACGTCTACCCTTTTCAGTGATTGAGCATTAATGACTAATAATAACATTAATGTAACATTAAAATGATTAACCGTAACTGTCACGTGAAGGTTATGTAACGTTTGGCTCATTAATTGAAGATCTCTGAATCTGCCCTGTATCTTGCCCTGATTCATTTTGACCGTGTCTCTTCATCTTCTCGATTAGGTTGACCCGTATTTGATTACCCCATGGGTATGTTGTTCCGTGCCTCTTTGTTTCTTATATGTTCATAAAGTCCCGTCCAATTGTCATGTTCTCATTGTTCCACATAGATTGCTGAGTCATCACGATTATTACATGTGTGAAGCTCTTTTTATTTACCAATACAGATAGTCCCACAACTTACCATTTATTTATCGATTAATATTTGGTAAGTGGATACTTATCTATGGCGGGAATATTTTGCCGCCTCTTCACTCGTAACATTACATCCATCTCTGAACGTAGGCGTCGCTTGTCACTTCTATTTAATTCCTGTGCCAAGTGGCATTCCCGGGTTGGTTATGCAATTACTCAGAGCCTTTTAGGGCCTTTTGCGGCCGCATCCGTCACGAAGTGAAAAACTTCAATTATGACTTTCACATCACTATTTTTTCCATTTTTTTACGGTTGCCTTTGAGTATAAATACCCCTTTTCCTTTATTTACTTTCACGAAAAACTTCTGAACTTCTTTATTTATTTGTAAATTCTTCATTCTTCGTAAATATGTCTTCTTCAAACCATCAATCTAAGAAAATCATTAATGTTGATGAACTGACTCCCTCTTCTGCTCCAACTCGGAGTAGGAGAGGCGTTAGGCTTAGGAGCTTAGGTTCTACCCCTTCCAGGGGTGCTTCTTCTTCTCATGTTATTCCCTCATCTTCTTCTAGGTATTCTGTTTCTTTATCTTCTTCAGGGGCTAGGGCTTCTAGATCTTTATCAAAGAGTAGAGGACATAGTGAACCGCTTCGTGAGCCGAGGGTTGATGAAATTATCCCTGCGGAGTTCTCTTTTTCCAAGGATAATCAGGCCATGAGTGAATAGCTTTCTTCAATGTCTTCGCATGACAGTTCCGAACTTTATCCTACTCTGATAACAGAGGGCTTGGTGCCTCTTGTATGTAGGGATTGTTCTTGGAAACCTAATTTTCCTATTATTGTTCCTGGAAATAACCAAAGAATAACCTCTTACAAGACCAGGTATTCTTATGTTTATACTTACCCTTTTACATTAGGATTCAAGCCTCCTATCGACCCAGTTATTATCGAGTTTTTGTCGATTCTTCAAAATTGGTTTGGGACAAGTCGGTCCTCTTGTTTGGTGAGTTGTCGCGTGCCTTAGGTATTTGGCCAATTTAGCTTCCGTACCCTTCACTTCTCATCATCTTATTCACCTCTATTCTTCGATGCTGTTCCGCCAAGGAATTTTTACTCTTACAACGAGGAGTAAAAGGGTGTTAGTTACTCCTGATGATGATAAAGACTGAGGGTGGTACCTTCGATATGTTGTTGTCCCTACTGCAGGTTTAGTAGGTGAAGAAAATCTCCCCTTCCTTGAGAAGTGGAATCTTGCACGTGAGTACAATTTTTCTCACCTTACTTTCCTTTACTTTTAATACTTTATCAGTACTGTAACTATTATTTTTCTTTGCAGCAATCATGGGAACCGTTGAGAATGTCTCCAGTTTTCGAGATTGGGTAGAAAAATTCTTGTTGATTGCTCTGTTAGAAGAATGTTCGTGGAAATACCTATCTGGGAGGTTTGGCTGGAAGGTTAAGACCCACAGTGAGCAAAGTTTTTTATTTTTACTTCTTTCTTCTTCTAAGTTTTACCTGACCCCTTTCATTTGGTAGGGTTTGCTGCTCGTGGTATTTCTGCTGCGCCTGTGTCCGTTTCAAGGTTGCGCCTGGCAAAGGCCCAGGAGATCATTGCTAGTTCCTCCTTATCGAAAAGAAAAGCAAGTGGGTCCAAGACCTTAGAGGAGGATGAGGAAGAGGAGGGTTCGCTAGTCCAGAGGTCACGTAGGAGGAAGGTGGTCTCTGACGATGAGTCTGCACCTATTGTTGACCCTCCCGTGCCTGAATCTGAACTTTCTGCCCCTGAGGATGCGACTCCCTCTCCTGTTCGTGAATCCGTTGATCTCCTGTTCAGTGAAGGTTTTGGTACCATTTTTGATGAAACCCCTCTTGCTGTTTTCACTCCTCCTGCTCCAAAAGAATTTCCTTTAATTGCTCCCATTAATGTTTCTACTCCCGTGGCTATTCTTGATTCTGTTGCTGCTTCTACTCCCGTGGCTATTTCTGCTCCTCATCCTACTCTGCCCGTGGATCCTTCATCTGTCCCCGCTTCCGTGCCTTCTACTGTATAAGTAGGGTCTTCCAGCAGGGGGGAGATGAGTAGGTTATAGTAGAGGTTCCAGCAGCGGGCAGCCTCTTGAAAAAGTCGGGCCAGGCGGATGTATGGTTAAAGTCATTGATAGGCCTGACTCAAAGGTCTAAGATGGAAAGACACAATACCCTGACTTGGATGAACGAGATTGTGCACTCGTCCCTAAAGTTAAAGCTTGATTTTCATACATACTTGCATATGCTTTTACCGTATCTAACATATCTTTTTTATGTAGATCAATATTGTAGGAACATAGTTAATGAAGAGGGTCGTTTAGATAGAGCAAGCATCAAAGGATTTCCAAACCGAGGCTATCAATTGGAAGGAGCAGTACGAGAGTTTGCAGCTAGACATGGCGGCAATGGAGGAAGAAAAATGTACCTTGGAGCAGCGAGTTAGAGTTGTTGCAGCAGAACTGGCCGTTGAGAAGGCGTCTTCGAACCAGGCAGGCAAGGATAAGAGTGTCTTAGAATCTTCATTTGCAGAGCAGCTTTCCCGTGCCTCTGAGGAAATTAGGATCCTGAAGGCCTTGTTGGACCATAAGAAGGAGTACTCTAATGAACTTGTTCAATCGCTCACTCAATCCCAAGAAGACCTCCGTAACTCTTTGGAGAAGGTCCAATTTATGGAAAGGTCTCTTGCTCCTTTAAAGGTCTCTCATGATGCTGCCGTGGCTGAAAGAGATGAGTTAAGAGTTGAAGCTGAACAGTGGGAGAAAGATTATTATGCTCTTGAAGACAAAGCAGCCGTTGATATTAGTTGGTCATATCTGAACGCCCGCCTTGACACATTGACGGAAATGGGTCAAGAGGGTTTTGACTTGGAAGCCGAAATTGCTAAAGCCAAAGAGACGATTGAGAGGTCTCAGCAAAGTCAGAACCTTTCTTCACCTGAGGTTGAGGTCCCTGCTGCTCACGTCTCCCCATCTCAAGCTGCTCCTTCTGCCTGTGAAGACAACCCCCATCTAAAAAAGTTTAAAGAACTTGATTCTTTTTATTTATTTGTATCAATTGGTGGCTACGCCCAGTCCCATCGGGAGTAAAGTTGGATCCTTTGTAAGTCCCCAACTAACAACTTAGGGGCAATCAACGTATAAATTAACTCGGCATAGACTAAGTTAACACTTAGTTTATTTTGCCGTAATATATTAGTATCAATATTAGCATGACTTTAACTTTCTTCGAATTTCTGTTTCACTCTCAAGTTTTTGCATGCTTTCTTTTTTAGGTGTTTGGTTTACCTCTGAGTTTTTAGCTTTGCATTAAAAAATGCTTAGATTGTTCGTACCTTTTCGTAACAGGCACGATTTTATAAAAGAGGGCCCTTTTTTGATCGACACTTAATGAAGAAGACGTCTCAACTTCATAATGGTGTAAATATACAAAAGAGAGATAGGAATTTTCACATGTTTTTCATTAACAATGTTTTGAAGAAAGTTTTTGCATTTGAACTTTCATAACATTTCACATGTGTTTATGTATCGTCTATAACTAATTTTGCAACTGTTTTTTCTTTTAACAGTTTCGATATAACCTTGCACTCATAACTGTTTTTCTTTTGCAACAGTTTTTTCGAATTAGTACAAGGGGATAACTATTTTTGTTTAAAACAATTTTAAATATAAGGGTATGCATTTTTACTCATAACTATTTTTATTGATAACAATTTTTAAATAAATACAAGGGTAATATTTTTTCATCCGTAACTGTTTTTATTCATAACAGTTTTCTGAATAGATACAAGGATAATGATCTTTCATCCGTAACTGTTTTCATTTATAACAGTTTTCTGAATAAGTACAAATATAATGATCTTTCATTCATAACTGTTTTCATTTACAACAGTGTTTGAGTAAGTACAAGGATGATGATCTTTCATTCATAATTGTTTTCATTTATAAAAGTTTCTGAGTAAGTACAAGGATGTGCATTTTTACACGTAACTAATGTTCCGCCTTTAACCTGAAAACTCGTTTATATTTACGAATATATTTTTTGAAGGTTTTTGAGTCAGGCTTTGTGAATTGAGTCTTTGGCTCTTTGATTTTGCTCATAGTACTTGACTTGTTGGGAAGATGGATCTTCAGGCTCGAGCTTTGACTTTTTGATAGTCTTCTTTGCTTCATCTTTGCCTTCCATACTGTATAGTCCCCCAAGTGTTTGAGCTTTGAAGAATTAAATCTCGAGCACTTGACTACTCCTTCCTTGTGGTCCTTTTCCTGAAAAGAAAAAACATACGTGACTCGAAGGTATATAGTTTTTAGATGATGACTGCTTAACCCTTTAAAACGTCCATCAGAAAGTTGTAACCCTAGACCGGGAATTCAGTTACTTCCTCGTGTTTTTGCAGGTCTAATATCATCATCTGGTGATGGGTTAGTTTTTTGCCTATCATCTAAAATGGTTAGTATAATTTTAACTGTACAAAAGTAAAATCGAACGTAATGATACCTGACCGGGGGTATTCCTTTTACTTAGAATTAGTACTTCTTCAAATGGACAGCATTCCAACTAGTTGGTAGGATTCTCCCATCCATAGTCTCCATCTCATAAGCGCTTTTTCCAGCAATACCACGGACTTTGTAAGGTCCTTCCCAATTCGGATTTAGCTTTCCTGCACCATCTTCCTTCGTTGATTGGAAGACTTTTTTGAGAACGAAGTCCCCAATTTTGAAATATCTGAGGTAAGCATTTCTGTTGTAATATCGCTCTATAATTTGTTTTTGGTCGCCATACATATTAGTGCAGTTTCTCTTCTTTGCTCGAGCAAGTCTAGATTTGTCCTCAACTCGTCGTTGTTTGATTCTTCCATTGCTGTTGTGAACCTTTTGCTTGGTTCGCCAATTTCCACCGGTATTAAAGCTTCCGAGCCGTAAACAAGTGCGAATGGAGTCTCTCCCGTAGCTGTTTTTGCAGTAGTTCTGTAAGCACATAATACCGCTGGTAGCTTATTTGGCCAGTTTCCCTTGGCTCTTTCCAACCGTTTCTTTAGGTTGTTAACGATGACTTTGTTTGTTGATTCGTCTTGCCCATTAGCCACTGGGTGATATGGTGATGAAGTGATTCTCTTGATTTGCCAACTTTGGAATAATTCTTTGATTTGTGAGACTATGAATTGTGGGCCATTGTCACATGCGATCCCTTCGGTATTCCAAAGCGGCATATTATGTTTCGCCATATGAAGCTCTTCACTTCTTTTTCTCGCACTTGTTTAAAAGCTTCTTCCTCCACCCACTTTGTGAAATAATCAGTTAATACGAGTAAGAATTGTATCTTTCCTTTAGCTGGGGGAAGGGGTCCCACAATGTCCATGCCCCATTTCATGAATGGACATGGCGATATCACTGGGTGAAGTAGATCTGCTGGTCGATGCATGTTGTTAGCAAATCGTTGGCATTTGTCTCATTTAGCTATGAAACGCTCAACCTCTTTTTCCATTTTTGGCCAATAGTACCCTGCTCTGATTACGGTTTTGACTAATGATCTCGCTCTTGAGTGGTTTCCGCAGTGTTCTTCGTGTACTTCCTTCATAACGAACTCCGTTTGATTGGGTCCGAGTCACTTAGCTAAGGGACCTCCAAACATTTTGCGGTATAATGTGTCACGAATGAGGCAGTACCGTGCCGCTTTTCGGTGAAGCGCTTGAGCTGCTTTCTTATCCTCGGGGTACGGTGCCATTCTGCAAAAAGTTTAAAATTTCGTTTCTCCAATCCCAGGTTAAATGGTTAAATGTTACCTCACTTTTATCTTGGCTGATTGCTGAATGGAATAGGTGAATGATAATTGAATTGTCTTTATTTATCACTTCTGCAACTGCTGCGAGGTTAGATAATGCATCAGCTTCTGCATTTTCCTCCCTGGGTATTTGCATAACTTTACATGACTGGAATTGTCTTAGTAGGTCTCGTGCCTTTTCCAGATATTGTTGCATCTGGTCTCTAGCAGTGTAAGTCCCCTGCATCTTGTTCACCAGTAGTTGAGAGTCATTGTTAGTTATGGGATAACATTTAATAGCTTGTCGTATCTTTTCACCCGTAGGTGATATTAAAATAATTCCCAAGCTGGATCCTTTTACATTAGAAGAGTCGTTAGTAAATAGGGTCCATATTCCTGGATTAGCCCTGTTAAAGAGTTGTAACTCTTTTTCCGCCTCAGGGATTATGCTAGTATTAAAATCAACGACGAAATCAGCTAACATTTGAGACTTTATAGTAATCCTAGGCTTATATATTATGTCATGCTCGCTTAATTCTATTGTCCATTTGGCTAATCTTCCTGATAATTCTTGTTTATGCAGAATATTTCTCAATGGGTATGAGGTCACAATAGTGATTGGATGGCATTGAAAATATGGTCTTAACTTTCTAGCTGCCATTATTAAAGCTAAGGCTAATTTTTCCAGATGTGAATATATAGTTCCGGCATCTAATAAAGACTTGCTTACATAATAAATTGGAGAGTGTTTACCATTGTCTTCTCTTACCAGTACTACACTTACGACAATTTCTGCTACGACAAGATATACATACAGCCTTTCCACCTCTTTTGGCTTAGATAACAACGGGGGTTTTGATAGATAGGACTTCAGATCTTTGAGAGTCTGTTGACATTCTTCAGTCCATTCGAACTGATTCTGCTTTTTAAGAACTGAGAAAAATTTAAAACTTTTCTCCGAGGACCTGGAGATAAATCTTCCTAAGGCTGCAATTCTTCCTGTTAGTCTTTGAACTTCCTTTTTACTCGTAAGTATATTGGGTATTTCATCAATAACTTTAATTTGAGCAGGATTTACTTATATTCCTCTATTTGATACAAAGAAACCAAAAAACTTACCTGATTCTACGCCAAAGACACATTTTTTTGGATTTAGTTTCATATTATACCTGCGTAGGATTTCGAAGGTAATTGAAAGATGTTGGAAATGATATTTTGCTTGTGTTGATTTCACCAGCATGTCATCAATGTATACCTCCATCGTTTTCCCCAGATGTTCCTGGAACATCTTGGTCACCAGCCTCTGATACGTGGCTCCAGCATTTTTTATGCCAAAAGGCATGACTTTGTAACAATAAGTCCCCCTGTTTGTAATAAAGGAAGTTTATTTCCTCGTTTGAGGGATCCATTTTTATCTGATTACAACCAGAGTACGCATCTAGAAAGCTTAACAATTCATGACCTGCAGTGGCATCAATTATTTGATCAATGTGTGGTAATGAAAATGAGTCTTTAGGGCACTTTATTTAAATCTGTGTAATCTACGCATACTCTCCATTTACCATTCTTTTTAGGCACCACTACTGTATTGGCTAACCAATTAGGATATTTTACCTCATGTACTGAACCAATTTTCAAGAGTTTATGTACCTCTTCGTCGATCACTTGGTTCTTGAATGGTCCTTATTTTCTTTTCTTTTGCTTGACAGGCACAAATGATGGATCTTCATTTAGTTTATGAGTCATCACTTCTGGAGGAATACCTGTCATGTATGAATGGGACCAAGAAAAGCAATCTGCGTTGGCCTTTAAATATTCAATTAACTTACCTCGTCTGCTGAGTCTTAGCCTCGTGCCTATGTGAACTTTTTGTTCAGGCTTTTGCTCGAATAGTGGAACAGCTTTGAGTTCCTCTGTAGTTGTTCTGATATGCTCGTCCTCTTCTGGTTCTTGAATGACATCAGGTCTGGAATCCATGTCTGTATGTTTTGATTCTTCTTCCGTGGTGACTTAATTCAATTTCTCGTGGCTATCTTCCTCTATACCTGTTTGGATAACATATTCTTCCATGCCTGTTTGAGCAACACTTTTTTCCGCACCTGTTTGAGAAACAACTATTTCCGCATCTGTTTGAGAAACAATTGTTTCCATACCTGTTTGGGCGATTTCATCGTCCTTTGATTTTTCCGCTTCTTGTTTTTTGTTAGAGTATGCTACAGAATTTATATTCCTCAAGGTTTTCTGATCGCCTCGAATCTGTTGAATTCCCCATTTGGAAGGGAATTTTATTACCTGATGTAAGGTAGATGGTATTGCTTTCATGTCATTGATCCATGGTCTCCCCATGATTACGTTGTAGGGCATATCAGTATCAATGACTTGGAATCTAGTATTTTTGATTACTCCTTCTGCGTAGGTGCTAAGCTCAATTTCCCCTTTTGTTATGACCGTGGAATTGTCAAACCCAGATAAGACTCGTGCTTTTGGGATTACTTGATCCTCCATTAGCATTTCTTCCACAACTCTCGAAAATGATGTTGATTGAGCTACCTGGATCAATCAACACTCTTTTTACGTTAGTGTCATGTATAAGTAGGGATATTACCAATGCATCGTTGTGTGGAAGTATTAATCCGTTGATATCTGCATCGTCGAATAATATATTGTCTGCTTCCACATCTTCACGAATCCGCTTCCCATGCGTAATCATGAATTTCGTTGTTCTTTTGCAAACAACTCCGTTCACCTCCTCTCCTCCATGTATCACGTTCACTGTTCGCTTTGGAGATGGTTGTATTGGGGGCTCCCGCCTGTTCTTCATATATGCCTGTTTACCTTTTTCACTAAACAATTTTGGTAGATAGCCCTGTTTTAATAATTGTTCTACCTCACCTTGCAAAAATCTGCAATATGATGTTTTGTGCCCATGATCGTTATGGAATTCACACCAGAAGTCTGGATTCCTTTTATTTGGGTTAGACCTCATTTCTTTGGTCCATAAAACCTTATCACCCATATTTCTCAGTATTGAAATTAATTCAGAAGTATTTACATTGAAGCTGTAGTCTCCAATTCTTGTATTACCTCTATTTCGTTCATCCCGATCCTTTCAAGATCTTGATGAGGATGAGCTCGTATCTCTATTTGATGGTTTATATTCTGACAGGGTGTTTTCGAACCTGGGACCATCTTCTCATCCCGAAGGTCCCATATAAGGGTCGTATATATTCTTACCTGTTCTACTTTCTAGTTCGGAATGTCTAGAACTGGTTCGATCTTCAGCTTTTGACTGAGCAATGGTGTCTTCTTCTATTCGTATCTTAGTGTTGTACCTATTATAGACATCGTTCCACGTCGTGGCTGGGAATTCTCTCAAGATTTCATTGAGTTTTCGCGTGGCTTCTGAGCTTTTGTCATTTAAATTGCTTGTAAATGCCATGGCCGCCTAATTGTTAGGTACCCTTGGTAGCAACATTCTCTCCCGTTGAAACCTGTCTACAAATTTTCGAAGCAACTCCGCGTCTCCTTGTTTTATTTTAAATATGTCTTCCATTCTTTTTTCGACTTTTTGCGCACCAGAATGCGCTTTTATAAAAGAATCTGCAAGCTCAGCAAAAGAGTCAATAGATTTTTCAGGTAAAAGTGAATACCAGGTTAGTGCTCCTTTGGTGAGTGTTTCTCTGAACTTCTTGACTAGGAATGACTCAATTTCTTATTTATTTAGGTCGTTGACTTTTACTCCGGTGGTAAAAGCAGTCACATGATCACGTGGATCGGTTGTCCCGTCATACTTGGGAATATCAGGCATTTTGAATTTCTTGGGAATAGGCAAGGGTGCTGCACTTGGCTTCCAAGGTAGTTGAGAATATCTATCAACGTCAATGCCTTTGATAACAGGTGGTACTCCAGGAATTTGCTCGATTCGATTGTTTTGTTCCTTCACCTGTTTCTGCAAGGTTAGTAATAAAGATTGTAATTCTAGATTATTGGACATACTTGGTCTTGCTTCGAGTGACTCATTTGGAGTGCCTCCACTTCCAGAGTTTGCTAATCCGGATTGTGGATTTTCCACAGTCATAGTGTTGTTAAGAGGAGGTGTAGGTGAAGTAGCTGGTAGTCCCCTCATGAAATCTTGTAAGGCTTGAGTCACATACTCACCAACCATTTGTTTCACAATATCCTGTTCTTCTGCTTGTTCATTTCCATTGAGATTATTGTTTTGAGTCGCAGATCTTTCTGGGGATTGTTCCCTTGATCCTCGTGGGGATCCTGAGGGCGATGGAAATGGGGTTCCAACCCTTTGTTGGTTGTTGCATTGGCGTTCGACATAATTCACAGAATGTTATTTGAGAAGGAACAAAGATTATCAGATTCCCGATAACGGAACCAATTTGTTTAACCAAAGAATTAGATTCTCTGCCAAAGCTAATTTAGGAAGAACACGGGTTTCTGATAACCAAAGGATATACTAATAATTGCATGTAAACTTGTAAATAGAAAGCAATAAGATGAGTAAAAAGTAAGTATATTGCAATAGCACTTCGAACGTGTCTTTACAAGTTATATTTTACTCCCTTATATAGGGAATTTCTTAATATAACGTCTACCCTTTTTAGTGATTGAGCATTAATGACTAATAATGGCATTATGTAACATTACAATGATTAACTGTAACTGTCGCGTGAATGTTATGTAACGCTTGGCTCATTAATTGAAGATCTCCGAATCTGCCCTGATTCATTTTGACCGTGTCTCTTCATCTTCTCGATTAGGTTGAGATTCCCGTATTTGATTACCCCATGGGTATGTTGTTCCGTGCCTCTTTCTTTCGTACCTCTTCATAAAGTCCCGTCCAGTTGTCATGTTCTCATTGTTCCACATAGATTGCTGAGTCATCACCGTGTGAAGCTCTTCTTTTTACCAATACATTCACATCATACCAATTCTCAGAGTTTTATACCTTCAAAAGCAGATTTAAGACTATTACTTACCTCAACCGCACAGAAATCCTACTCCGAAATTCTCTTGCCTCTCGAATCGTCCTCCAAATGCCCCGGATCTAGCCACAAACAGTACGAGATAATAATATAGTCTAAAATGATCAATTCCACAAGAAAACTACTAATATATAGCCCAAAATCCGAAATCAGCTCAACCCGCCTCTCGGGCACATGTCTCGAAACCCGACGAAGGTCACAAAACCCGAAAGCCCATTCACTCACGAGTCCAACCATACCAAATTTATCAAAATCCGACATCATTTGCCCCTCAAAAACCCCAAAATTCACTTTCCAATCCCCAAGCCCTAAACCCCCAAATTTCACTTCATAATCTTACTAATTAGATGTAATATCAATAGGGAAACACCATTACGGAAGATAAATAGGCTCAAGGGACTTACCTCAGTGATTACTTAAAAATACCTCTCAATATCCCCGAAATCCGAGCTAAAAAATGATGAAGATGGTGAAAAATCTCGAAGTCTTCTATTTATTGGTCTGGCCAGACTTCTCACGCCTGCGGCTCTATCTTTGCATATGCGGACAAAGCTCCTCTTTTGCGGAAACCCACTCAAACACTGCCTCCACTTCTGCGATCAAGTAACCACATCTACGCTCTTTGCGGGTGCAGATATCACATCGCACTTGCGGTCCAAACTCGCACATGCGCCCCTAAATCCGCTTCTGCGACCATCGCAGGTGGGGGAATTCCATCGTAACTGCGCCTTCTGCCCAGATCCTCCTTAGACGCATCTGCGATCCAAGCCTTGATTCTGCGGGCTCGCACCTGCGGTTCCCACTCTGCAGGTGTGGTTACACTAGTAGCAGCAACACTTCAGCTGGAATTCCTCAACTCAATTCAAGACGTTAACCACCCAAAATTGGCCCTCAACCAAACATACCAACATGTCCTATAACCTAATACTAACTTAGTCGAACCTTCGAATCACTCAAAACAACTTCAAAACACCAAATTACACCCGGATTCAAGCCTAAAGAACTTCTAAACTTCTGAATTCCACAAACGACGCTGAAACCTACCAAACCACGTACGATTGACCTCATATTTTACACACAAGTCAAAAGTGACACCCTGAACCTATTTCAACTTCCGGAAATCAAATCCTACCCCGATATCAAAATTTTCATTGTCGGCCAAAATTTCCAAATTTCCAACTTTCGCCAATTCAAGCCTAATTCTACTACGGACCTCCAAATCACATTCCGGGCACGCTCCTATGTACAAAATCACCTAACGGAGCTAACAGAACCATCAAAATTCAAATCCTAGGTCGTTTACACACAAGTCGACATCCGGTCGACTTTTCCAACTTAAGCTCCCAATTAAGAGACTAAGTGTCTCAATTCACTCCCAACTACTACAGACCTGAACCAACCAACCCGATAAGATATAATACAACTGAAAAGCACAAAAAAAGCCGAAGTGGGGGAAACAGGGCTATAACTCTCGAAATGACCGGCCGGGTCATTACACCGTTGCAAGTGAAAAGATGCCAACATATAGAAGGTTACAAAAGTGAATATAATTGTAGCATTTATAGTAGTAAACCAATACAACGCTCTTCCACTTCTCCGTCAATATTTCACCCATTTTACTCTTCAGATTTAATAATACACAGACCACATACACACCCAACAAAGATATGTATGTTATGGATTGTGGGTTAAAGAGTTTTTCTAATTATAGTGACAAACTTGAGTAGGGATTATTTTATTTACAGAGTCGCCCCTTGGAATTGATTTTTGGGTATTTCAAGTCACCTTTTATTTGAATCCCTTGAGTCAAACATTGATCTGTGAAAACAAAGTCCGAATACGGAATTCTGTTGACCAGGGAGAAGGTGTAAGGCATTCCCCAAGTTCCGTGGTTCTAGCACGGTCGCTTTATTGACTACATTTGGCTTATATTAATTTTGGACAAACTATGTTTTATTGGATTTCCATGTCTTACCTATCCGCTATTAATTATTAAAAATTATTAAATAAAGATTCGAATAATATTAAATTTTCCTAACCGCACCATGCGATCGAATGCACGACCGAGATGCATTTTATTAATTTTATCATAACCGCGCTACGCAAGCGAACCCGCATTCATGACAAGAATTATTAGTACGTTATTACTTTTCAAAAGAATTACTATATCTGAGGAAATTAATTTTTAAATTTATTAAATGTCAATATCGCACTACGCAAGCGAATCCATGATTTTAGAAAAGTATTAATTAAATTAAAAAATTAATTAAAACTATTGGATACGGTATAAGATTATTGACTTAATTTATTGAATGTTAAACATCACGCTACGCAAGCGATTCCTTGAAAGAAAAACTAAAGCGCCTCTAGTAATCCCCGAGCATTTTAAAATAATTATTAAGATGATAAATTTACAAGAAAAAATTAATTTTTTGTTGAATATATCGTGCCAACTTATTTATATTCGAATTGCTAGCTTGTTTTAGTCATCAAGGGCATTAAACCCAACTCTTGTAGCCGCTGGGGCTTCTGGCTCCCTTTGGAATTAAATGGCCGTTGGGCCATTGGTTGGACATAGTTCAACTCCAAATTGCTTAAAGCCTAAAGTTGTCATCACTATTTTTTATTTTTACACTAGAGTTAATTGTCTCAAATCTTAGAGCTAAATATGTGAAGACATGTGAAGTAAGACTAAAGCAGATTTTTCTTTTTATTAAACAATAACTGAAATCACACTAATAAATCTATATGACATCAAATTAGTAACGAGAATAGAACCAAATCTAAAAGAACCCACCAAGACTTGCTTGCTACTGAAACATTAACTTGGACACAAGCAATTGGCAGAACACTTATTTTAAACAACTCCACTGATGCATTACTGTTTTCATTCAACTAACTTTGGGATTTTTATTTCCAGCACATGAGATAAAAACTAAACTCTACTTCACATTTATAAATTTAAGCAATTTCCACAACTAAAATCCACATGTTGATTTCCAGAACAACACAAAAATCTGAATAAAAAGAAAATGATATGAAGTAATTCACACACACCAAAAAAACTTATATCTTTAGCTCTAATAACTTGACAAAGAAATAAGAAAACTAGAACTATTTAATTACATGTAGCGACCCGGACGGTCGTTTCAAGAGTTGTAGCCCCGTCCCCTATTTTCTACTCATTTTGTGCTTTACTGTTATTTTATGACTTATCGGGATAGTTGGTTCGCGTCAGGAAGGATTTCGGAATGAATTGAGGCACCTAGTCTCACAATTGAAAGATTAGGTTGGAAAAGTTGATCGGATGTTAACTTACATGTAAACGACCCCAGATTCGAGTTTTGAGGGTTCTGTTACTCCATTGAGTGATTTTGGACTTAGGAACATGTCCGTATTGTGATTTGGAGGTCCGTGGTATAATTTCGCTTGAAATGGCGAAAGTTAGAATTTTGGAATGTTTGACCGGGGGTAGACCTTTTGATATCTGGGTTGGATTGGATTTCCGGAAGTAGGAGTAGTTTTGTGGAGTCATTTGTGACTTGTGTGCCAAATTTGAGGTCAATTGGACGTGGTTTGATAGGTTTCGGCGTCGTTTGTAAAATTTGGAAGTTTCAAAGTTCATTAGGCTTGATCTAGTTGGGGTTCGTGTTTTTGATGTTGTATGAGGTGATTTGAAAGTTCGACTAAGTTCGTATGAGGATTTAGGACTTATTGGTATGTTTGGATGAGGTCCCGGGGGCCTCAGGTTAATTACAGGTGGTTAACAGACTTGGATTTGAATTTGAGAAGCAGCTGAAGTTTGGTTTCTGTTGGTGTAATCACACATGCGGATGGGGTACCACATGTACGAGCTCGCACATGCGGAAAGGGCAGATGGGGATAAGGCAGCGCATATGCGGAGTTTGAGGTGAGGCAACAGGTGGTCGCAGGTACGATGGTTTTCCCGCACTTGCGTGGCCGCAGATGCGGTAGTAGGACCGCATAAGCGAAGTTGGCTTGTGGAGCTAGGCTCCACAAAAGTGGAGATCTTCCTCGCAGGAGCGCGTGTTTGGACCCAGGTGCGGATTTAGCCGCAGAAGCGAGCTCTGAGGCGCTCCTGTGAGGCCACGGAAGCAGCTAAGTGAGTCGTAGGTGTGGTTTAGCTGGGCAGAACCTATATAAGCGAAGGGTTCAAAATTTTCACCATTTCTAACATTTTGAGCTCAGATTTTGGAGATTTTTGAGAGGGTTATTGAAGAGATTCTTGAGGTAAGTTTCCGGTGTTCATTTTTATTCACTATATTTGGTTACCTATTGATTTCCCACCTAGTTGTGTGTTATTGAGGTGAAATTGAGGGGGGGGGGGTTGATGCTAGGGATTTGGAGAGATGGTTTTGGGGATTTGAGTGGCGATTTGATGTCGGATTGGGACAAATTTGGTATAGACTCGTGGTTGAATGGGCTACGGGTTTTGTGACTTTTGTTGGATTCCGAGACGTGGGTTCGGGGTCTTCTTTTGAGACGATTTCAGATTTTTGACTAAAACTTCGTATTTTTTATGGAATTGATTCCTTAGACCGTGTTGATTGTATTGTATTGTTTGTGGCTAGATTCGAGACGTTCGGAGGCCGACTTGCGAGGCAAAAGCGTATTAGAGTAGGGATTCTACTCGAATTGAGGTAAGTAACAGTTCTAAATCTGGTTCTGAGAGTATGAACCCCCAGATTTAATTTTATGTGATTAATTTGGAGGTGACACACATGCTGGGGCATGTGGGCGTACACCGTTGGAATTGGGACTTGGTCAATTCCATGGAAATGGTGAACTTCAATAACTTGTTTCTAGCTCTATATTCTCCATGTGCTATAGAAATTTAACTGCAATTCATGTTAGAAATCATGTTTAGGCTATGTGTTGATACTATTGGAGCCCACAAAGGCTGCATGCATGTTGAATTACCTGTTATTTGGTGTTTGCACTCAGTTTCAGATTCTTCTTGTATATCATACCCTAGTCTTTATTATCCTTGTTGATACATCATGTTATTGGTGTTTGGGCCGATTTCATGACTTTTGAGATCCCGAGAGACTGGAGAGGTTGGTGACAGAGTTAGGACCTAAGTGCCGAGCTGTGAGTGATAAGTATATGTGTGGATTGGGTTGCATGCCGCAATGTGACTTAGGGTTGTATATATGTGGATTGGGTTGCACGTTGCAATGAGCCTTAAAGATGTATATATGTGGATTTCACGCTGCAACAAGCCTTATGGTTGTTTATATATTGATGGGATAGGGCTGCACTGTAACGACCCAGCCGGTCGTTTTGTGTGTTGGGACTCCGTTCCCGTGAATGACTCTTCC
>MDKH01086122.1:0-22172 GCA_005239495.1 Nicotiana undulata
ATAGGGGTCATTGTATCATTGTATGTAGAAAATAAAAAAGATATTTTCTCGTGTATTCTCACACTTCTCATACCAATCATGCTCCTTGAGAAGCAGGGTCAATAAAACTAGAATCTGATAAATTCTAGATCCATATGTAATAAATGAAACTTATATTCTTGATACATTTTGGGGATGAATGATGGCAACCTGAGGCAAGAAAGCTACCTGGAAGCGTGAAGATGACGTGTAATTATAGTACGATCATTAGTTCCATGACTAATATCGGTAAATTTCAGGACAAGGTTTCTTTCAAGGTGAGAGAGTTGTAACACCCAAATTTCTATACATTGTCATATGCATCATAACTAGAATTCTTATGAAAAAGACTGTGTGAACCATGGGTGAATTTGGCACTTGAAATACAAAATTTTGTTTTACTAAAAAGTCTAGTACTAATAGAGAATAAATCACTATAATCCTTGCATATTGGTTACAAAGTTCATTAAATTCTTTAGTAATATTAGAATGCAACTCGAATTGAGGAACGTTTGATCCTACTAGGTAATATCGGGTGACAGGCACTTAGCGAGCTGTAGAGATAAATTAATGACCCAATAATAGACTTTGAAATCATCTTGGAGCAGTGTTTTTGAGAGCGAGAAGCGCAAAAAAGCGACAGGGGCTCGCCTCGCTTCAAAAGCGAAGCGCAAAGCGAAGCGCACGCTTCATTGAAGTGAAGCGCAAAGCGAAGCGCACGCTTCATTGAAGTGAAGCGCAACTCTTAAAAACATAACGTAAACCTTGCAAAGACACAATATAAATAATCAAAAAGTTCAATTTAAAAACTTAAAAGTAGGTAACCATAGGACAAGCAAAATCACATAAAATTAACTTTATAAACTGAAATACACATAAAAATTAATAAATAAAGGCTAAAATACTAATCAAATAAACTGAAATATAATATATATATATATATATATACACACACACACAATAATTAACTTTATAAAGTGAAATACACATACAAATTAATTAATAAAGGCTACAATACTAAATAAGTAGGAAAAAAGGAGAAAAAAAATTTCGCACCTGCCCTAGCTATGAGCAGGTGCGAGAACAAGATGAAGAAAGATGAAAGAAAAAAAGGAAAAACTACCTGGAGTTCTCTGTTGAAGTCTTGAACCCTAGCAGTAATTGATTTTGAGAGAAATGGTCTTTACTTAGGTTAGGGGTCTGTTTTGTATAATAAAAAAACAGACCCAAACATTTTTTTCCTCAAAACTGACCCCTCCACCACAAAAGCGAGCGCTTTGTTGCTTCTCGCTTCGCGATCGCTTTGCGCTTCTTCTACTGAAGCGAGCGCTTCGTGTGGTCGCCTCGCCTCAGGCATGGAAAAGCGACAAGGCATCGCTTCGCGTCGCTTTGCGCTTAAAGCGATCGCTTCGTCGCTTTTTAAAACACTGTCTGGGAGAGCGATTATTACATTATTTGGGACCTCAAGGACTATCCTCTACATTCTCCAAGAAAAGGAGGGTTTTTTATGCAAATCAAATCATTTAATTTGAACCATTAGATCATTTATTTAACCAATTCTTAACTGTTGGATATAAGAGGACACTTTTTCTCTCTACCCTTCCCGTCTTTCGCGTTTAAGACCCCAATTTTTTTCAGTTTATCTTCGTCTTCTTTGTTTTTTCATTTCCCTCATTGAAGCTCCCAATAGTGTAAACCCTAATACTCACCTTTTCTTACCAAAACCCAACTTTATTGCATAAACTCCTTTTTATCAACTACCAAAACCGATAAGCTAGGCCTGTTTTGCAAGAATCAGATGCATTGAAGAGTATTTGGAAGCTCAAGGCCTGGTTACGAGAGATCTTCCTCTTCCTCTCTTTTATTCATAACTCGAGTGATGCATGCTCAGGCTATCCTTATGATGGTTTTGCAAGCTTTCCTAACTCTGAAATTTTGCTGAGGACAATCCTTAAACTAGCCAGTTAAATAATCTTTGGGAAATATTTTACAAGTACTTAACTACAAGGGCAGATGTAGTGTGTAACTTATGTCTCTTCATCTGAATCCATTAGAGCTTTGGCTCAAACCCGGTATAATATGCGTTAAAAGATTTAGTAATAAGTACAAATAATTGATTTCTAACCCAATAAATAAAATGAGTTGTGATAATTGATAAAATCCCAAACTCGAACTCGTAAAGTTCAAATCCTAGATCCACCTCTACTTAGTCAGTATGACTTAGATTAAATATGCTAGCTTGAACGAAGAGGTTTCTTAGGAATAAAACCGAACCCGAAAATGAAAAGGCCATAAATTTACTGAAATTAACAAAACAAAAACAAAAAGAAAACAGATACAAATAAGGCTTATAAAACGTACCACTAATAGAATTCAAAAGAAACAAATTCCTAATTGGATTCCAGGTCGCCGTGCAATAACTCCTACAACCCACTTTCAGAAATGGCTCAAAAGCCTGTAATTACAACAGAAATTCTTCAAAATTCACGCATTAAATAAGTACATTAATGGAAATCTTTAATTATGCAATAAACTATTGCAGAACAACTTACAGAGGAAGAATCATGGAATAGAAGGGAGGAAAGAGAGCAGCGGGTGAGCCGGTGGGCAAGTCGGAGCACCATTTGAAGATGCAACGGGGTCCGATTTCAGGGTTCAGTGGTATGTATAGTTTCTGCAAAACCCCACCTAAAACCCCTTGTTGAAAATAGAGAGAGTTGCCTTTCCTTTCCAACCTTTATATCCCTTTAAACCTTTATACCCTGTTTGAATTGCGTCTTCCTATCGTAGCCAAAAATGTATGTGTTCTTTTTAAGGCCTCGTGTTTAATTTTTGCATAAAAATAGCCTCACTTGCTATATAAAGGTGTCTAATGGGTGGACCGGCCAGACCGAGTCGGGTTGAGAAAAAAAGTGACCCATCGGTCACCAATTCGGGCCAATTACTGATTTTTTCAAACCGGGCTTAACGGGTCCAAGCCCATCAATATAAAAATTGAACCAAATCGATTACGGGTTTAAGGGGTTGGGTTGGGTTGGGCCGGGTTTATGTATTTTGTATTTTGATAAAGTTCCGAGGGAGGTACTGTGGAGGTGTTTGGAGGTTAGCGGAGTTCCGGTAGCGTACATTAGGGTGATTAAGGATATGTATGATGATGCTAAGACTCGGGTAAGGACTGTAGGTGGTGACTCGAACCTTTTCCCTGTGGTGATGGGGTTGCACCAGGGATCGGCTCTTAGCCCATTTTTGTATGCCTTGGCGATGGATGTACTGTCGCGTCACATCCAAGGAGAGGTGCCTTGGTGCATGTTATTTGCCAATGATATAGTGTTGATTGACGAGACGCGTAACGGAGTTCATGCGAGGTTGGAGGTTTGGAGACAGACCTTGGAGTCTAAATTCAAACTGAGTAGAACCAAGACAGAATACTTGGAGTGCAAATTAAGTGAGACCCATGATGCAGATGTAGAGGTTAAGCCTGATGCTCAAGTTATCCCCAAGTGAGCGAGTTTTAAGTATCCCGGGTCTATTATCCAGGATAACGGGGAGATTGATGAAGATGTCACACATCGCATCCGAGCGGGGTGGATGAAGTGGAGGCTCGCTTCCGGTGTTCTATGTGATAAGAAGGTGCCGGTAGGACTTAAGGGTAAGTTTTTATCGAGTGGTAGTTCGACCCGCTATGTTGTATGGGGCTGAGTGTTGGCCAGTCAAGAACTCCCACGTGCAGAAGATGAGAGTAGCAGAGATGAGGATGTTGAGATGGATGTGCGGGTGTACCAGGCGAGATAGAATTAAGAATGAAGCTATTCGGGACAGAGTGGGAGTAACCTCCATGTAGGACAAGATGTGGGAGTCGCGACTAAGATGGTTTGGACATGTTAGGAGAAGAAGCATTGATGCCTCTATCAAGAGGTGTGAGAGGTTGGCCATTGAGAGTTTGAGAAGGGGTCGAGGTAGGCCTAAGAAGTACTGGGGAGAAGTGATTAGGCAGGACATAGCGCTGCTTCAGCTCATTGAGGACATGACACTTGATAGGAGGGTGTGGAGGTCGAGGATTAAGGTAGAGGGTTAGTAGGTAGTTTATAGTGCTCAATGATAGGCTTAGTAGCATGCATTTCCCTTCATATTCTTTGATTTTTATTATGGTATGTGGTTTTGTTCGCCTCAGGTATTGTATTCTGTGCTGCTATTATTGCATATTGTTTATCTTTTTTCTTCCATATTTTTTTTTCTCTCTTCCATCTTTCTTCTTCCTTGCTTCCTTCTTCTTCTTCTTACCCTTCCTAAGCCGAGGGTCTATTGGAAACAGCTTCTCTACCTGCATTAGGTAGGGGTAAGGTCTGCGTACAGACTACCCTCCCCAGACCCCACATGTTGGGATCAAACTGGTTTTTTGTTGTTGTTGTTGTTATAACTATCGTAATTTATATTAATATAAAGTAAAAATATAAAACAAGAAAACAATCTTATAAAAAGAGTGTTTGAATAAAGGATGCAAAGACTTTAAAATCCTTCTTTTTAAATTTCGAATATTTCATTAAGAATATAAGATAATAGAATACAATGAAGATGGAAAAAAATTACACTTATAATCTGTAATTTTGTTTTATTCCAAACTTACAAATTAAAGTTTACATTTAACAACAACTAAATTAACCAAAAAAGAGTAAATTCAAAGTTTAATTATTAAATATAAAATTATAAAATCTGAACTTCAAAGGTTTTGCATTGCGTTAGTAAGTTCTTCATTATCAATAAGAACTTCTTGGTCATCTTCTGGAGTGTTAAATTCAGATGAGTTACCATGTGTTAATATATCTCCAAGTTCCTCATTTTCTAGTTTATCAACATCTTCACGTCCCTGATTTCTTCGTTCCGATCTAATCCGATCTCTGAAACATACTAAAACTCCCAAAGCATTGCTTCCCAATGAGTGACAGGTGTCTCCTAGTTGTTGTTTTGCTTGATTAAATGCACTCTCTGATGCAACAGTTGAAATTGGCACATTCAGCAGGTACCGAGCCATAGCTGAAAGAACACAAAATTGCTTTTCATTCTCATGCCACCATTTCAACTAGGGCTGCTTATCGGGCGTATCGGATGGTTATTTACGCTTAACGGTTCGGCTTATTAGTTATCGGCTTTTAGATGTATTAATCCGCTAGCCACCAAATAAGATATCAGGCGGATGTTATCATCTTAGCTATTATCGGGCGGTTAACGGGCGATTTATCAGCCTATTTTAGTCTGTATTACAGAGGCCTATTTTGGCAACACACTGGAACAGTGATAGGGTGATACTACAACTGCACAACAGGATATATTCAATTTTTTCAACATACTGATAGCATCACCAGACACAACCAATAATGGACAAACATACTTGAACCTTCACACACTGAGGAGCAAGGCAGTAAGCTCCTAAAAATTAGCTAAATGCAGCCAAGCTTATGGCTCTACAATCCGCACATTCTTTAACTAACATAGCACTTCCTAACGTGGCAATTACATACGTCAAAATAAGTCTGTAACGACCCGGTCAGTCATTTTTAGAATTTAAGTCTCGTTCAGCGGCATAAGATCTTGACCAGCTTCGTATTATGTGTATTGACTTTTTTGCGTGGTCGAGTTCAGTTACCATATAATTCAGAGTCAAATCGGAAGAAGGATCCTAGTTTTGGAAGCTTAAGCGGTAAGAGTTGACCGGAATTTGACTTTTGTGAACGGCTCTGGAATGGGTTTTGGATGATTTCAACAGCTTCATATGGTGATTTAAGACTTAGGCGTGCGTCCGTATTTGGATTTGGAGGTTCATATGGTGATTTGAAGCATTCCAGCGAAAGTAGAAAAAGTTGAAGTTTGGAAGGTGGAGAGGTTTGACCAATAGTTGACTTTGGTTATATCGGGGTCAGAATGCAATTTCGAGAGTTGGAACATCTCCTTTATGTCATTTGGGACTTGCCTGCAAAATTTGACGTATGTCCGGGTTGATTTGATAGGTTTCGACATGAGTTTTAGAAGTTGGAAGAATTAAAAGTTCATAAGTTCGATTCTCGGTGCGATTCATAATTTCGACGTTATTTGATGTGATTTGAGTCCTCGAGTAGGTTCGTTTTGTGTTACGAGACTTGTTGGTATGTTCGGACGAGGTCTCGAGTGGCTTGAGTGAGTTTTGGATAGGTTTAGGTTGTGTTGCGCTTATTTTTATGCTTCGTCGTTGTTTCTTCAAGCATAAATGGTACTACATTAAACAAATGAGCTCCAAATTCAGTTTTTATTGAGCGATTAGACCAGTATCGAAATTACAGTCATAGCAAAAAGAATCATCGAATTTGGACATCGTATGAGGGAGTTATGCTCATTTCCGTGTTGGGGAAACTGCTGGTTTCCGGTGTGGTCGCAATTGAGAACATTTCTATCACAATTGCGATGCCCAGTTCGCAATTGCGAACTTTATGTGCAAATGCGACCTTTTCCAGCCCTGTTCTTGTTCGCAATTGTGAAAGATTCTTCGTTTTTGCGAGGGTTCGCAATTGCGAACCCTGGATCTCAAATGCGACATCTGCAACTTGTTTTCAGCTGTGTAATTCGGGTTTTTGCTTCATTATGTGATATTTCTGAACTCTAGATCCGAGAGTGGGCAATTGTGAGAAAGGAATTTCATCTACAATGGATGGGTAAGTGTCATTGATCAATTTCTAAGTATACTTCATGATTTTATTTGAGTTTTAACATCAAAATGGCGAGAATCAAAGTGAAAAATTTGGGAAAAATTGTAAAAACTTTCAAAATGAAAAATGATGATTTGAGGGACCAAATGGTATCGGAATTTGATAAGTTTTATATGGTTGAGCTTGTATCGAAATGGGTGTTCGGGTTTTGTGAAATTTGTCGTGTTTCGAGGTACGGCCTCGGGGGTCGACTTTGGGGTTGATTTTTTTGTTTTTGATAAAGGTTAAGGCTTTATGATCCGGAATTTATTTATACTTTGAAGTTATTTTGGCTAGATTTGAGACGTCCAGAGGTTATTTTACTCGAGAAGTTTATTTTCGAGTATCGGTTTCTCTTCCTTGAGGTAAGTATCTTGCCTAACTTTGTGGGGGGTAAATACCTCTTAGGATTTGAGTGGTCCGTGTACACGAGGTGACGAGTACGTGCTCGGACTTATTTGTGGAAATTGGCTTCTTAGGGTTCTTAGGTCTTTGTATTGATTGAATATGCAGTTGTTCTTGTTATGTTTACGTTCCTTAATTACTAGTTTTACCGTTACCTTCTTAATTAGAATCAATTGCTTCATGATCCACTCTTATTGTTTTATTTGTTTCATATGTGCCTTAATTGGAAGTGTTATCTTTTTTATTGCCATGTTATCATTCCCCTAACTGCTTACCTTTATTTGAAGCTATAGTTACCTCTTTTGTAATTGCCCAACCTTGAAAGAAGCTTAGATATCTTATGCCTTAGTTGAATTGCTCTTATTCGGAATTATTCGACTCGTATTAGTTTCTTGTTGTTGAACTGTACATTGTGTGACCATTGTTACATATTATTTTCTTCCCTGTTGAGTTGTTCCTATTACGCTTAGTATTTTTTATTATGGTTATTCCTTGTGAAATAGTTCTACTATTTCTGTGATCGAAGGTTCCTAAGTTGATTTACTTTTCGTACTTTGTATTATTGGCATTGTTGTTGTTGTACTTGTTGTGGTGGTGCACGAGGTTTCTGCCGTGTGGTTGTTGTTATTGTGTTGCACGAGGTTTCTGTCGTGCGATTGTTGTTATGGGTTGCACGAGGTTTCTGTTGTGTTGTTGTTACTATTGTTATTTGCACTTGTGGCGTGACAAGACGAGATATATATATATATATATATATATATATATATATATATATGTGTGGGTTGTGCATGTGGCGAGACAAGGTGGGAACATTATTATGCACGTGTGGCGAGACAAGGCGGCGCATTTACTTTACTATTGCACACCTGGCGAGACAAGCAGGCTATGTTAGGATTGATTTGTGATGACTTGTGATGGTGTAGGGGCATTCGTGTTGTTGATATTTTTGTAGTGGTACACATATCTGTGTGAGATTTATTTTGTGAAAGTTGTGAGGAAACATGCTACGTGATGTCCGTTCCTTATCTTATGCTTCCTAGATGGTATGAACTATGTTAGGACACTTGCACAAGCATACACGTAGTTAATCACTCTTATCAGTTAAGAGGCTTTATTGACATTGTTGAGTATAGGTGCACACCCTTGTTTACTTGCCTTCTATCTGAGAATGACTCTATTTGGCACGTGAGTCATCATGCGGTTATGAGGTATAATGAGGGCACAAGATGCCAAGTGTTAGGGTTCAGGTATTGAGACTCGTGAGTTGTTATTGGTCCGAGGTTTGGTACCTCGTGGAGTTTATTGACTAAAACCCGATGTGAAAGCAGTCGTTGTTGTTGAGTTATTACTTTTCCTTTCTGTATCTGTAATTTCGAATTTAGGTTGTATTTCCGATCACTCTTCTATGTCATTATTGTGGTATTCCGTTGATACTAGTTATTTTCCTTTCTTATTGCAATTACTATATTGTTAGCCTTATCGCGTAGTCTTTATGTAGATATCATACTCTATTGTTCCTATATTTATACTTGTTCAGGTTATTTAGTCCAGTAGGTGTATTGACTGTTCCTCGTCACTACTCCACTGAAGTTAGTCTTAATACTTGCTGGGCACTGTTGTGGTGTACTCATACTACACTTCTGCATATTTTGTACAGATCCATGTATTGCGAAGTCAGTTGATCATTAGTTAGCAGCGCAGATTGTTGATGTGGAGACTCAAGGTAAACCTGTTGTTGCGTTCGTAGGCTTCAGAGTCACCTTCCTATTTTGTATTCATATTGTTTTTACCTATTTCCAAACAGTTGTATTTAGAAGTTGTAGCAACCTCTGTAGAGCTTATGACTTGTACTACCGATTTTGGAAAATTATAAATTGTACAGAGAATTTCAAATTCAGAAATTTTAGATGTTACTTTATTATTGTTGTTATTCAGAAGATGTTAGGCTTACCTAGTCCATAAGACTAGGTGCCATCACAATACCCAACGGAGGGGCAAGTAGATCGTGACAGAGTCCAGACTTTGATTGGCTTTCACCTTTATATAAGAAAATGGTGTGTTCACCAATCATACACCCAATACACACCACAAAAACCATTTTTAAAATTCTATCAAAGAGATAAACACAACATCATCCAATATCTTATCCAATATCAGTAGGAGCAAGATCAGGCTATGGCTGTATGGAGGAAACAAGGAGGTGACTTGATTCTTAGAGAAGAGAATGGGAGGCGAGGCGGCTGGGTTGTTGTCGTTGTGTTGCCTCAACCTTTAGAGAGTAGAGAGTACAGAGTGAGCGGCGATGCGAGAGGGCTGTGTTTTGAGATATGAGTTCACTTCTAACTAGTGTGTGCTGGTGAGGAAAAATAAGAAATTAGATTTTAGGGTTTCTAATAGTGGATAAATGGAAGGGATATTTAATATATATATATAAAATTCTTAACGGGTTTACGGTTTATCCGCTAAGAAAATTGATTAATTTGCCCCCACTGATAAGCCATTAATAATAAAATTTCAATCCGTTCTCCACCTGTTAAACCAATAACCCGATACCAATAAGCCATTAAGACACTTTTGTGGTTCGGTTTTCGGTTTCAGTTCGGTTTTGACACCCCTAATTCCAACGGTGAAAATTCCTTTGTACGAGGCTCTTTCTGCTTTTGCAAGTAGAATTGAAGTTTATCAAGGTTCCCGCTACTGGTTTGAGTGGAAGTAAATGTAGACTAAATATTAAAATCATCAAGGCCTTCATCTTCAACCATAGTAACAGATGCAATACAAGTGGTACAATGCATTATGGGATTAACATTGCCTACATTAAGAGCAACATCATCAACTATATTTGCATAATAATTATATAATTATTGTAAATAATCATTTAGCTTGCTCATACAACAATATATATATATATATATATATATATGATTTCATTTAGCCCAATCTCATATAAGTATATAAAGCATTTCTTAATTGGTGACAATTAGACATCTTAATAGAAGGATTTAAAACAACACCAATTAAGTAAATCAGAGGAATTGGAAAGTAATATTTTTTGAATTTTGCTTGTATTTTTTCAACAACATCCTTATATTTGTCTTTCTTCTTAAATTCAGAGAGTAGAAAAAGAAATTTCAGCTATGTGTACTAGAGTCGTAGTAACAATAGGGTAATATGCTCCAGAAAACGCAACAGTAGTTGTATAAAATTTATGTAAAAATTTAACAACATCATTAATGGTCTCCCAAGTATTAGTTGTTAACACGGTTTGAATCAGTACAATGCACATTAGCAACTTTAGTTATCGGCAATCTATATTTGTAGCAACATCTTAAAAATAAGTATGTATAATTCCATCTAGTAACAATTTCTTCTGGCATGAATCTGGGGTTAAAGTTATGCTCGGTATACTTATTCTTAAATTTCCTAATTCTAGATTGTCTATTATTTCCTTGAATAACACCAACTGCTCTTCAAACATGAGTAATCTCAGCTGAAAATAAATCAAGACCACTTTTAACAATTAAATTATAAACAGGACATGCATACCTAACATGAAAATTTTCGTCAAGTGGTGGTTGCAAATGCAGTCTTAATATTGAAATAGCGGCATTATTGTTAGAAGCATTATCAAAAGACATACACAATACTTTTTATTAAGATTATAAAATTAAATAATTTCGCAAATAGTAGTACTTATAAAAAAAGCAGTATGACTTTGATCTTCATCATATTTAAAAGCAATAATACGTTTTTGCATACAATAATTATTATCTATCCAATGACATGTAATCATTTCCATTAACAACATGACCAATATCAGAAGTTAGAGAAACTCTACAAGGAAGTTGGTCAAATAAATAACGTATGTATGTCTGATATTGTCCATGAAGTCTAAAGGTATCACATCTACAAGTACTTCTAGGGATACCTTTAAATAAATGATTATAAATCCTTTGAATATACATAATAAGATATGATGAAGAAGCAAAAGAAAAAGGTAGACAACCCAAAGCAATCATTTTTGGTAACTCCTCATGATCCTTCATTTTATCATATTTCATAAGTCCTCAAGTACTGGGGTTTAGAGTTCCTTGATTTTCATATAAATCAGAGCCTCATTCTATAGGATGAGTAATTTTCATATGTCCACTAAAGTGTCCCAGTCCTCCCTAAACTTACTCCAGTCTTATGTTTAAAATCATCTTTTTCTCCGATTAGTAGTCGGGGCCACAGGTGGTCTACTACTACCATCACGACCACCACCCCTGCTACCAACTCCAGCACTACTAGGTGTAAGTGGTGTCTCTTCTTCAATTTCTAATTCATTATCTTCTATACCGAAATCTTCCTGTAATTGTTCATAATCAATATTATTATCATGTGATGTTTTAGAAATATGTGTAAAGTTATTTACATTACTACTAGATGTTGAAGTAGTACCTCTTTTCTATTTCCTCGATTACCCCGATTAGCAACCTTATTAAAAAATCTTTTTGCAACATTAAACATATTGTGAAAATTTAACTATTAACAAAAATTAAGAGTAAATTTCATGGGTGATCATTCAACTTTGTATATTACGCAGAAGTCATTTTTCTTCTTTTTGTTACATAAAAACCATTCAACTTTGTGATCATTACCCAAAAGTCACCTTTCTTTCTTTTGTTACACAATAATTATTTTACCTTACCTTATTTATCACAAAAGTCACCTTTGCTATATTTTATAATACTTATACTTGAAAAGTCTATTATGTCTTTGACATTATAAATACTCTCAATTATGGATAATAACTTTTATATTATATGGCATATAATATAGTTTTATCCAAGTATTTTACTTATAATTAAAATAACTTAATATTTTTTTATTATTATTCTTAGAATGACCCTATTAGTGCAAATCTTCCAATTGTATCCTTTAGCCAAGATCAAACTTATTAATCGATTGTGTCTAGCTTAACGTTGCTATATTGTTTTGCCATCCTTCTTTGAAATAAGGAGAAATTTTCAGTAAAAATAGCACGGGCTAGCCAGTTTTCGGATTGGTCATTCAAAAATAGCCAGCGTTTTCAATGTCATTAAAAAATAGCCATTATTTTGCTGCAACACACAAAGTTCCATCATAATATACTGGAGATCGGTGCACCTGTGTATGGACCGGTATATTATGCTGGAAGTCCAGTATATTATACTAGAGTATTTTTCGGATTTTGAACAGTGTTTTCGTTCAGATTTATCTTTACGTGAAAAATGGCTAAATTTCGATTACTTTTGAAACTATGACTACTTTTGAATGACCACTTGTAAAACTGGCTATTTTTGAATTTCTCCCAAATTTCATAACTAGCCAAGTTGGAAAACTTCATTACAAGTAGTTAACCCATAAACTCAATTTTACACATAATAATAGAAATATATTATCTTCTACAGCCAAATCCTATTTTACAACTTCTTTGAAATAAGAATTCTAATTAATAAATCACACTCCATAAAAACAGAAAAGAAAGAGACCAAATAACATAAAAACAGAAGAAAGAAAGAACTCCTCCCCCCCCCCCCCCAAAAAACATGATCCTCCACCCCACCTAGCCTCCCGTTCACCTCTAGCCAACAGGAGAAAAAAAATTAAAGATAAGAAAGAATAAAACGAGATATAGAAAGAGTGAGAGTCAATCATGAATGAAGAGCAGGGATGGCTCAACAATATTGGTGGACTAAAACCAAACTTCAATAAGAGGCCATAAATTTATTTAATACAATTTATTATATTTTATTTTGTGGTATACCGACCATCTTGTACGTATCTTGATCATTCATTCATTTTCCTGCTAGCTCTCACCATTCAAATATTTTGTAATTCTACTCACTAAGGCTTAGATAATATTTCTATGAGATACATATATTGATGATTAAGATAATATTTTTTATAAATTCTCATAATCTAATAATCTCAATTTTGTACCACTAAATAGATCTTAGTATAATTTCAAAAACAGTCAGTTTTCCTCACCGTCGTTCACTCTCCTCGCCCACGATCAGGTCCTCAACATGATTCACAATATGTCCATGCAAACACCACAATCAATCCACAACACTCAACTAACATGCATTCGTTGCCGCTTCACTCCACGACAGGTAGGACAGGTAAGGCGGCAACCTCAATTGGCCCCCCAGGTAAGTTTACTGCCTTTTCCTCGATTAATTCTCTTAATAACTCTCTTAATAATCCTAATGACGTTTTCGTTTCTCCTACCTCTTCTGATTTTCTTTCACCGATTAATGATGAAGTGGGACCTTCTGTTAAACACCCTAAGGGACCCTTGTTTCTTTAGGCCAATCACCTTCCACTCCAAAAACAAACCCACCTATTCTAGGACCCCTATGCCAAAGCAAATCCATATCCCACCCATAGTACCAAATGCATCTCCGAGTGCTTGCAATCATAATGTACCCGCCCCTTCTACATATTCACCTAGCCCAGCAATAGATGCACAGCCTAATTCTCCAAATCTCAAATTAATAGATCAGTCCATTTTAATTAGCCAAGATTCACACGCAAAGCCTACCACATATACCCACCTAAACTCCACAAATGCCAACCCATCTCAATTGTCCCTATACCAGATTACATATACACCATACCCCACAACCTCCCTTTCATCACCTTTCTCACTTCCAGTCCCCCATGCAGAACAACATGCAAAGTTTGAACCACCTCCAACCACCACCATTCCTCCGCATTTACACCTCCTAAACACCACATCCACTTCCTCAAGCACCTCAGTCATGGCTAGAGATGGGCCTTCTGGGCCATGTGCTAACCTTCTCCATTGTCCTCAATGACCTAGAACTTCTAGTGATGATCCAAAACCCTTTGGATGTTTCCCAGATTTTGATGGAGGGAATGAGACTGGGTTGGGATGCTTACACCCAATATCAAAGTCTCATGACACCACCAGTGAAAATGCATCCCCAGCTTCCCCCATATCCAATAACCCCACAAACTCCCCTGCCTTACCAAAGCTGGTCGACTCCCCCCTCTACTTACCCCACAAGTACGACTCATACCTGGGGAGATACCATTATATCTCATCCCCTCCTCAGGCCCTTACCAGATACCTTGTATCCATCAACACACAACCTTTCACACTCCCATGCAAATTCCACCACCTTCTCCAGCCAATCCTCTCGACCTCCAACTAGCACCACCAACACAAGAGACTTCCTTGGGGATGACACAACAAGAAATCTCAGTCTTGGAAGAAGAACTCAGGGAGTCACGCATAGATCTAGTCGACCTTTAAGGCAAGTCTTGGCCCTAAAGTAGCAGTTTCAAAAAAAGATCTACCTCAACTGTCCACCAAATCTCAAAAAATACCTCATCAAGCTCCGTCCTACCATAAATCCGGATATAGGGAAGTTTTCCCTAGTTCTTATTCCGACCTTGACTCCAAGGAACCTAACGGTTCCTAATTCACACTCTACTTCTTCAACTAGTGCCCTAATGAATTTTCTCAACTGGAATTCTCGTGATGATCGCTCACCAGAATTTAGGCGCAATTTTCGATCCTTACTTGACTATCACCATCCCTCACTGGTAGTCCTTCTCGAAACACATCTTCCTGATAACACTCATCTTCGTGAATACTTTAACTTCACTGGCCTAGTCTCAGTTGGGGTTGAATACAATGCTGGAGGCATTGCTATTCTCTGGGAAGAACATCTCCTTAAAATAGGGGAAGTCGCACTTACCAATCAAGAAATCCACTGCATGGTTGAGATACGTTCTTTAACCAGTAAATTTTTATTTTCTGCTATATATGCGAGTCCTATTTTACAAAATCAAAAAATTTTGTGGAATAATTTACGTTGCCTCTCTGAACACTATAATGGCCCATGGTTGATGGGTGGCGACTTCAATGAAGTCACTAGGGCCTCCGAAAAATTTGGTGGTCGTGCCGTCAATAATACACGCACCAACTACTTCATTAACTATTTAAATTTTTGTCAACTAGTTGATTTAGGTTATAATGGCAGTAGGTTTATTTGGACTAATAATCAACGTAATTACTCCTCTATTTTAGAACGACTAGACAGAATAGTTGCTAACTATAATTGGATTAATTTATTTCCAGAAGTCTTTGTGAGACATGTCCCACGTACCCACTCCGACCATTGCCCTTTACTTCTTAGTTTACTCCCCCAAACTTGTGTCACCTCTAAGCCTTTTTCGCTTTGAAAGCATTTGGAACTCCCACCCCACACTCCGTCCACTTATTTCTAATGTTTGGCTCAATAATCACCACAACTTGCTTCCCGCAATACATCAATTTCAAGTAGATGTCCAGCAATGGAATACCAACACCTTTGGTAATATTTTCAGAAAAAGAGGAATCTGCTTGCTAGGATTGGGGGCTTACAACAATCTTTACATTATCCCACAAGTCGTTTTCTCCAACAACTCTAACATGATCTTATTAATGAATATAATCATAATTGGAGGAAGAATTATGGAAATTAAGTCTCGTAAATTGGCTTAATGATGGGGATGCAAATGCTCGCTTCTTCCATCTCTCTACTCTTCAACGGAGAAGGAAAAATAAAATCACAGCCTTAAAAGATGATGTTGGAAACTCGAACTTTGATTCCCACTTCATAACTTCATCTATTTTGGAGTACTTTAGTGCTCTCTTTACCACTAATCTTGTCACATCTCCTGTCTCTTTTCCTCTGGCTAATTTATGTATGCTAACCTCTGATGATGAATGCAACCTCACATGGCCCCTCACGAATATGGAGATTTTAGAAGCTATTAAATCTTTCAAACCTTTTAAAGCACCTGGACCTAATGACTGCACCCTCACTTTTATCAGTTCTACTAGCCTGAAGTTAAGGAATCTATCTTCAAATTTTGCCACGATGTTTTCCGATCACAACGTATTCCTTCGTAAATCAACTCTACATACATCTTCCTTATACCAAAGAATCAAATTGCTTCCTCCCTCTCACACTACAGGCCAATTAGTCTTTGCGATACAATCTACAAAGTTATTACAAAGATAGTAGTAAATCGCATTAAGCCATACTTATCCAAAATAATTGGCCCTACCCAATCTAGTTTTCTACAATCCCGTCGTGATGCGGACAATGCAATCATTGTTCAATAAACCCTCACGCATTTTCGACAAATCAAGGGCAAGAGAGGACTGACCCTTATCAAACTGGACCTTGAAAAAACTTTTGATCGTATGGAAAGGTCATTTGTCCGCCGTGCACTCATCCATTTTTAGTTTTCATTACCTCTTATCAATCTTATAATGTCCTGTTTATCCACCTCATCCATCTCCATACTTATAAATGGATCTCCTACTACTTACTTCTCCCCATCCCGGGGCCTTCTCCAAGGAGATCCTTTATCCCCATATTTATTCATGCTATGTATGAAAATGTTCTCTAGAAGTATCAATGTGGCGGTAGACTATGACTCATGGGATCCAATACAAATCTCCAAGAATGGACCACCATTCTCACATCTCTTTTTGCCGATGACATCATCTTGACCACAAAATATTGCCACTCAATTATAGAACATCTCAATCACTTTACCTCTCACTCAGGCCAAAAATTAATTTCAATAAATCAAAAATCTTCTTTTCAAAAAATTCCTCTACTATGGATAAGAACTTTGTACTGACTTCCTTCAACATGTCTGAGGGTTCAATATTTGGGAAGTATTTAGGCTTTCCCATCACTGCCTCCCGCTCCTCAACTAGATATTATCAATTTTTGCTTGACAATTTTAAGATACGACTCGCGGGCTGGAAAACAAAATTCCTATCAAAAGCAGGTAGAGCCACCCTAATTAAATCCACTCTAAATGTGATTCCAACGCATGTCATGCAGCTTGCAAAAATACTTGCATCCATTCTCCATAAATTAGATCAATACCAAATAAAATTCTTGTGAAGCTCCACATCTACTGTCATGAAACTTCACCTTATTAATTAGAAACACATCACAACTCCTAAAAATGAAGGAGGACTAGGTATTCATCGTTTAAGAGAAAAAAAAAATCCCTACTCGCAAGCACTGCTTGGCGCTTATTTCAATTCCCAAAATCCTATTTGGATTCTATCCTCATTTCCAAATATGCTAATCCATCAAAAACAAGGTCCACATCTTCAATCACCTGGGCCAATATCACACTTCGCTGGCACTATTGCCAAAATGGCATTCTTTGGAAACCAGCAACAGGTAGGCGTAATTCTGGTATGATGCTTGGTTCAAACCCAACACTTCTCTTAGACAACTAATTCAAGGCCCATTAACCGCCCATGAAATGACAACCTCGATTTCCTCCTTCCGTCCTAATAATACTTGGGATATCTCCCCACTTTCCTTTGTATTGCCAGTGTCTATCACTAACTAATTCTTAAGTGTGTATTTTCCACAAAACTCTCAAGCCTATGATCGCATTATATGGGGACTCACGAATAATGAGCAATTATCGGTAAAATCTCTTTATGCGACATTCCATCAAACCCCAAATAACACTTCATTCCAATGGTTATGGAGGTTAAAACTCCCTCAAAAATTATTTATTTTCTTTGGTTGCTTGCCCACAACCGACTGCCTACAACCTCCTACCTACATCAACTCAATATAGTACCCTCCTCTATATGTCCCATATGCACCACTAGTGTCGAAACTACTACACATATTTTCTTCCAATGTCATTCAACACTTCTTCTATGGTCCCAGCTCCACATTCCCATCCCTTCTCTTCCTTCAATTCACACCCCTACTACAACTAATCCATGGATACGATATTTTATCAAGGAGATACAAGACATACCATCTCAGGTACTACCTCCATCTACGCTCATTCCCTTCAGCCTTTGGCACATCTGGAAAACACGCAACAAAAATATTTTCGAACACTCTGCAAATTATGCCAACCTTCCCTCACTATTAAGTGCAGCGCATAAATATTTCTACCTTGGAAAACATTCTCCAATTGTGCGACTTGCCCTTCATCTCATTATTCTGGCTATGGAGGTATCCATAGAGACTCTCTAAGCAATTGGAAATGGGGCTTCTCAGGTTGCACCTTCTTGACAAACACCATTCAAATAGAGTTGCTTGCCCTATTTAATGGCCTGAAACTGGCTTTGACACACTGCCTACTTCCTTTGGAAGTGGAACTCGACTCCATGGAGGTCATAGAATTACTAAACACTGACAACCTTGTTTATTTACACTTGCTAAATGATTGTAGATCCATTATTCAACAACTGGGTAATCCCACGATCAAGCATGTATATCGGGAGCAAAACATGGTTGCAGACAAATTATAAAAGCACTTTTTGAAAACACTGGCTACTGTCACCACCACCATATACTACGAAGCGCCCTCTTTTGTCTTGGATCTACTGCATGCCGACACTATTGGACCGGGTCTTATTCGTCGTGTATCTCCAACCTCAATCGGAGACCTTCATGCACCAACTAATGTAACCTCTAGTAATGTAGTTTCCCTTTTGTCTTTAGAACCTACCTTAGACCCACGTAGGAATGCACTAGATATAATGTATAATGTTTCAGTAGAACCCCCTTAATGTTTCTCCCACTAAGTAATATGTTTGTATATATTTATGTTTATGTTTTAATGAAATATTATCTTTTACTACCAAAAAAAGAGAGAGTTACACACAGTAGACTAGTTACATATATAAAAGGTATGGGGGCGATATACCAATAATATTCATGTATTGAACATGTAGTATACCATTTATTCATAATATATTTGATATATTATGAAAATAAATAACTTGCTAGGTGGTAAATATTTGTGAAAATATGAATTTGAGTATTCAAAATCAATCGAAAAGAAGAATTTGAAAAAGAATCAATAGGAGAATTACTATTCATTGTAGGACACGAAAAATATTATGCACACAAAGACTATATTCCGCTCTCAAATTATAAAATAAGTTGCTTTCTTTTTCTCTTTGTATTGTTCATACTACTACTTCTGGAGAAGCTCATCATACCAGCATGCTTGTATTTCTTTAAGTTAATTTTACATTCTTGATTTCATTCTCGTTTATATCATACTTTTGGATCAAGTTAATTCATGTGTCTATAAACCACGTTACAAATTCACCTGTGCCTTTTTACATGTAAATAGTTTGGCGCCAACCGTGGGGCATAAACAACTGTGCAATTTCTTTAATTCATTTGGTACTAACAAATTTTGATTCCTTTCTTAGCAAAAGAAAATTCAGTTATAGCAGCTAACGATGTCAACAATTCATATAATATTGGAGCACACAATGTCCAATCTCGCAATGAAGGAGATGAAACAACTCTAGTTCGTGAAAGTCAAAATACTCGACATGTGAGAAGTATAACTCATGATGATGCGGATGATGAACACGTCATTGAAACAGTTAAAATCTTGAGAGAGCAACAAAGGGAAATTATGGATCACCTCTCAAGACAAGATCAGGTGATGACAGAGTTGAAGCAGGTGTTATCGGGTACTTCCAATAATGCTAATGGAAGAGATCTGATTCCTCCCAGCGCCCCCGCAATCAAACATTTCAGAGAATCGGTAACGACGCTCCAAGGAAGGCGTTTGGTTTTGTCGAGGCAGGAGGTACCGGTCGTGGATATGGGAACGTCGATAACACAAAAAAAATCCTTTAAAAATGATCTTACGAGTTTCATGAGAGAAATTAATAAGCGAATGGACCAGAATACAAAGGAATTTCATGCTCGGATGGATAAGATCCTAGGAGCATTGTCGGTGTTAAAAGGACCGGATTCTAAAAAGTACACTGAGTTTCCATTTAAACCAAGTGCGGCTCCTGAATTGATCCTGAAGAGGTTTAGGATGCCATATATGCCGAAGTATGATGGGACTTCAGATCCACATGAACATATCACGACCTATACTACGGCTATAAAGGGAAATAACCTGGTCCAGCACGAGATTGAATATGTTTTATTGAAGAAGTTTGGGGAAACCATTACAAATGGAGACTTTAATTGGTATTCTCTTTTACCTGAGCATTCCATTGATTATTTGAAAATGCTTGCAGATTCATTTTCAAAGATCATGCTAGAGAAAGAAAGGTTCAAGCAAGGAAGGTGGATATATTCAGAATATCCCAAGGAGAATCTGAGTAGTTCCAAGAGTTCGTGATCCAATTTTAGAAGGAAAGGATGATGTTACCAACAGTACCGGATGAGTGGGCAGCGGAGGCATTTATGAAGGGTCTTAACCCGTTAAGTTCTGATGCCACCCAAAAACTGAAGGAAAGCTTGCTAGAATTTCAGGAAACCATATGGGTAGATGTTCACAATCGTTACGAGTCAAAAATCATAATAGAAAATGATAAACTTGGGTCCTTGGTGTCTTCCAAAGGATGGAATTGTGATAGGAATTAAGATAAATTTAAAAATAATGTTGATGCAGATCAGAGATCCTTTAGAAGTCATTTTCAACCTTACGAGAAGGTCAATGGGCGTGGAAATAAAAAAATTCAGTCATCAGATAGGTTTGCTTATGATAGAAGGGCGGATCATGGTCGAAGTAGAAGATCGTTGCAGGAAAAAGAGGCGTTAAGGTCCTGAAATTTAGCATATCCCAAGTTATCCGATTACGATTTTAATATCATCTTGGTCGAATTGATGTCGGCTATGAGGAATATTAAAGAAGATAGGTTCCTGAAACCAATCTGATCGGATCCTAGACAAAGGGATCCTAATCTATGGTGTGAGTTCCATGGAAATCACTGTCACAAGATTGGTTATTGCCTACACATTCGTGAAGAAGTGGCAACATTGTTGAAAAATGGTCACCTCAGAGAGTTTTTAGGTGTCCGCGCCAAGAACAACTACGGGAGAAATCAGGATTTTGCAGAACCATCAAAACCGGCTACAGAGTCACCTCGCATGATGATAAACACTATCTTCAGTGGAGACGAAGTAAATGGGGTGGCATTTTCAGCAGTAAAGAAGACAAATATATTGGTAACTCATGGCAAGAGGATTTGAGAGGTCTCATAAGATGACATCACCTTTACAGAAGAAGATGTTGATGGACTGTTACACCCCATGTTTTTGTACAATGGAAGTACACCATAAGTAAATTGAGATAAGCTCGTAAACGAGATGTTACATTCTGTATTTTCGTATGTTAGAGTTTCGTCGTAAGGTAATCGACGTAAGTTTGAGAAAGAGATTATTTGGAGATTATAAGGATTATGCTATTTTAAACAAATGATGAGTAAATTCGTGAAGGTGAGAGGGGGAACAAGTCAAAGAAATGAATTTTTCGTCAAAGTTTAGCATATTGGGATAAAATACGGGTCGAGCAATAATACCCGATATTTATGGACTAGTGCCATACAAGGTACTACATGACCATGATAGTAAGGTGTACAAAGTATATTAAAAATGAGTAGTATTTTAAGTAAATTGAGATAATTCTTAATTATATGAATAATTAGGTAATTATTAACTTTTAGTGGGAGATTAACTTAACTAATTAAACATATTTGGATAAGCTTAAGTACTCCTCAAACGTGGCAGTAACATAACACTACTAAGTGACTCTTAACTTTTTTTGCAAGGTGGCAACATTTAAGATGTCTTTATCTCATTTGATTAAGAATATAAGCATGCCTTAAGTTTAATTCTAACTTCCAGTTAAAGGAAATTTTATATATATGCCATTTAGTAAGTCTAATTTCTCATTTAAGATACCGTCCAAAAGGGGAAGTGTGGCTTTCAAATTTAACGTTTGAAATCTATGATACTTTACAAACAGAACATACAGTCTTTTGAGCATACCCAAAGCCGGTCTATCATAAGTGCCTACGAGAGCAATTCGTTCATGCTTATCAGGAAAATGTCTGTTAGCGCAACTTATAAGAAAATGTTCATTAACCGATTCAATCTATGTCAAGAGAATCGACTCAGGTATGTTAAGGCTATCCCTTCTTTCTTTTGGCATGATCCATGC
>ML266720.1:937-13306 GCA_005239495.1 Nicotiana undulata
CCAATAAGTCAACTCTTAGTTGACTTTTCCCATTTTAAGGTTGTTCTTAAGGACTAAGTGACTAAATTCTCATTTAACCATTTCGATTTCAAGCCTATCAACTCTAACACATTAATAATAGAATAACCAACATATAATAAGCCACTAACAACAATTATAATGCAGGTTTTACGTAACGACAGACCGGGTTGTTACACTTCCCATTTTGGCTTTACTTCGCTGATCGATCGGATGGACTTGAACATGATTTGGGGTAAAAGGAATTTGTATTTAATTACAATTTTGGAACTTTTCAGGTGAATCATTGCCGAGTTTGAACACTTACCCCAGCTTAAACTCTTGGGGGAATGTGGATTTTTATTTTGGTGTGGCTGAACCCCAGGGAGAGGCTGCCTACGTATCCTTTCGGAATCAAGTCAAACGTAGTTTAGGGAAACATTTTGTTTTTGCTTTTTATTCTTGTTTTGCTTTTTTTTTTCTCTTTTTTTTCTCTTTTTCTTCTTTTTTTTTTTTGTTTTTTTTTTGAATTGACAACATTTCAGGTTCCAAAGAGGGTAATCAAAGAAAAGTAACTAGCTCAAAGGGTTTACAAAAGTTGGTAGTGTTTGAGGTAGCATGAATGAAAGCCTTCGTCATTTCGATCGGGAGTATCAACATCACTACAAGGTCAAACATAATACCTTTTGACTGCATCTGCATTGGCAGCCGTTTCGGGGTCATTTCCTTCGATGTCCCCCAAGTACAATGCTCATTTTGGTAGCAATTTCCTTATGATGTATGGACCTTACCAATTCGGGGTGAATTTTCCTTTTGCCTCTTAATGGTGTGGGAGGATATGTCTTAGGACAAGTTGCCCCACTTCGAAGTTCCTAGGCCGCACTTTCTTGTTATAGGCACGGTCCATTCTTTGTTGGTATAACTGCCTGTGGCAAACTGCGGCCATTCTTTTCTCATCAATCAGAGTTAACTGTTCCAACCGGGTTTTGACCCATTCATCATCCTAAATTTTAGCTTTGACAATGATCCGAAGGGAGGGAATTTCGACTTCCGCAGGGATCACATCTTCAGTGCCAAAAACCAATAGATAAGGCGTAGCCCCAACTGACGTACGCACGGTCGTGCGATATCCCAACAATGCAAAAGGCAACTTCTTGTTCCACTGTCTAGAACTTTGGATCATTTTTCTAAGGATTTTCTTGATGTTCTTATTTCCTTCTTCGACGGCACCATTGGCTTTGGGCCGGTAAGGGGTGGAATTACGGTGTGTGATTTGAAATTTTTCACATACCTCCCTCATCAAGTGGTTGTTTAGATTTGCAGCATTATCGGTAATGATAGTTTTTGGAATACCGAAACAACAGATAATGTTTGAATGCACGAAGTCCACCACTGCTTTCTTAGTGACGGCTTTGAAAGTGACTGCTTTGACCCATTTTGTGAAATAGTCGATGGCGACCAAAATAAATCTGTGTCTGTTCGAAGCTTTTGGCTCGATTGGCCCAATGACATCCATTCCCCAAGCAACGAATGGCCAAGGTGCTGACATGGGATGTAATTCTGAGGGTGGTGCATGAATCAAGTCACCATGTATTTGACACTGATGGCACTTCCGGAAAAAACTGAAGTAATCCTTTTCCATGGTCATCTAGTAATATCCCGCTCGCAGAATTTTCTTTGCGATAATGTACCCGTTCATATGGGGGCCGCATACTCCTGAATTTACTTTGTTCATAATCTTTTCAGCTTCTTTGGCATCCACGTACCTTAAAAGATTCAGATCTGGAGTCCTTTTATACAATACTTCTCCGCTTAAGACGAAACTGCTGGCGATCCTTCTGATGGTTCTCTTTTGGTCCTCATTGGTCTGCTCCGGGTATTCTTATTTTTTCAAGAATCTTTTGATATCATGATACCATGGTTGGACATCGGGCTCTATTTCGACCGTGTTACAATAACCATGTCTTTCTTTGACTTGAATTTCTAACGGGTCAATATGGACATTGCCCGGATATGGCACCATTGCAGCTAGGGTGGCCAGTGCATCGACTAACTCGTTGTGGCATCGAGGAATATATCTAAACTCGACGACTTTGAATCGCTTGCTAAGATCTTCCACATGTTGTCTATATGGAAGGAGTTTAACATCTCGAGTTTCCCACTCCCGCTGAGCTTGCTTGATGATCAAATCAGATTCTCCCATGATCAATAACTCTTCTACATCCATGTCAATGGCCATGTTCATGCCCATTATGCAGGCTTCATATTCAGCAGTATTGTTTGTGCAGAAGAACCGGAGACGGGCCGTGGATGGATAGTGTTTTCCTGTGGGCGAAATCAAGATTGCCTAATCCCAACACCTTCTGCATTGATTGCTCCGTCGAAGAACATTTTCCAGGTGTTAGTGTCTTCTGAGATTACTTTGACTGAATTGACTTCCTCATCCAGGAAATAAGTGCTTAAAGGTTGGTATTCATCATCAATCGGTTTCTCAGCCAAATGATCGTCCAAGGATTGAGCTTTCATGGTTGTGCGGGTGACATAGACAATGTCGAACTCCGTGAGAAGGATTTTCCATTTTGCTAACCTTCCTGCGGGCATTGGTTTTTGAAATATATATTTTAAAGGATCAAACCTGGTTATGAGATATGTGGTATAAGCCAGCAAATAATGTCTGATCTTTTGAGCAACCCAAGTTAGGTCACAACAAGTTCTCTCTAGCAGAGTGTATTTGGCTTCATAACCAGTGAATTTCTTACTCAGAAAGTAGATGGCTTGCTCTTTATTCCCGGTAACATCATGTTGCAGGAGGACACAACCAAAAGAATTTTCCAAGACCGTTAGGTACAAGAACAAAGGTCTTCCTGGTTCAAGCGGGACCAACACTGGCGGATATGACAAATATTACTTGATTTTGTTAAAGGCTTCCTGGCATTCATCTGTCCATTTGATCGCCACATCTTTCTTTAAGAGCTTGAATATGGGATCACAGGTGGTTGTAAGTTGTGCAAGAAACCGACTGATGTAGTTCAACCTTCCTAGAAAGCTCATGACTTCTTTCTTAGTCTTTGTAAGTGGCAGATCTCGGATGGACTTTATCTTCGTCGGATCTAACTCAATGCCCCTGCGGCTGACTATAAACCCCAAGAGTTTCCCGGAAGGAACACCAAATGCACATTCAACAGGGTTCAATTTCAAGTCATATTTGCGTAGCCGCTCAAAGAATTTTCTCAAGTCTCGAACATGGCCCTCCTGTATTCTGGATTTACTAATGACAGCATCAACGTACAACTCAATTTCTTGGTGCATCATATCATGGAAAATGGCAGTCATGGCTCTCATATAAGTTACCCCGACGTTTTTTAATCTGAATGGCATGACCCTATAACAATAGGTCCCCCATGGTCTAGTGAAGGTTGTCTTTTCTGCATCTTCTTCATCCATTAGGACTTGATGATACCCGACATAACAATCCACAAATGATTGTACCTCATGTTTGGCACAATTGTCGACAAGGATATGGATTTTTGGTAGCAGGAAGTTATCTTTGGGACTTGTTTAGTTCAAATCCCTATAATCAACACATACTCGAAACTTCCCGCCCTTTTTTGGTACTGGGACTACGTTGGCTAGCCATGTGGTGCATCTGACTACTCGAATTACACCGGCTTTTAATTGTTTAGTGACTTCATCTTTAATTTTGTCACTAATATCTGTTTTGAATTTTCTTTGCTTTTGTTGGACGGGCGGGCAATCAGGATGAGTTGGCAACTTGTGTACCACTAAATCAACACTTAATCCGGGCATATCATCATAGGACCAAGCAAACACATCTTTGAAGTCGAACAAAAGTTGAATCAATGCATCCCTAGTTTTCTCATCCGTGTGAATACTTATCATGGTTTCTCGGGCCTCTTCTGGATTGCCCAAATTAACCGGCTCAGTTTCATTTTAGTTTGGCTTAGGCTTATTCTCAAATTGTTCCAATTCTCTGTTTATTTCCTTAAAATCCTCATCTTCATCATATTCTGGTTCTTGATTCATTATTTCATGATTAGACAGCGTATTAAGATCAGGGCATGAAGTCCGCAAGCATTTCATGTTATGTAAGAGCGCATTATTAGGACTGAAAATAAGAAAAATAACAAAAATCAGAAAGAATAATAGACGATGAAATTTTGATTCCATTTCATTGAGTTTGAAGATAACAAGGATTTTACATCAGAAATTAAAGACAATAAAATTAAAAACACTCGAGTTACACCGTGAAATAACTCGAAGTGTAGAAAGGATAGCAAAACAGGAACTACCAAGATTCCCGTCTGATTGGGAAGGGAGTAGCTTTCCAGTTCTGCAATTTGGGATTCGGCCCCATGTATTGCACCTCAACGGTGCTCGAGCCTTCTCCCGGCTGAACCATGTGAGCCTCATATAACATTTTCCTCATTGCCCCGCAAATCTCTTCAATTTCTTCGGCCGTAAAGCCCTCCTCTTCTTCCTCTGTGTATTTTGGTTTAACAAAGGATTCAGTGATATGCGGGATCGGTTGAGGCAGGTCCCACCCATTGTTCTTGAGTGCGTTGGCCCACTTCACATCGGCCTCTGTGGCATGGAAACCTATGTCGAAGACTTTTTCACTGATAGGTAGAGATATTTGTTCTGTGATGCCCTACAGGGATGCCCCGGATCCTTTTCCGGGTTTGTATCCATGTCTGATCATGTCGGTAACGACCATGATTGATGCATTTGATAGACAGGGCTGAGGGCATGGAGTACCTTCCTCGTGTTGATCAGCAAGCACAATTTCAAAAGCCTGATAGACAATGTGCTCACTTCCTTCTCTGGCTTCAAGACAGGGGACCGAAGGGTCTCTGTATATTGATTATTCGTCCTCTCCATGGACCACTATCTCTTGATTTTCATATTCAAACTTGACCATATGGTGGAGAGTAGATGGCACTGCCCCAGCAGCGTGAATCCAAGGTCTTCCTAGCAAGAAATTATAAGATGTGTCCATGTCTAGGATTTGGAATGTCACCTCGAAATACACAGGGCCTATGGTCATGACTATGTCAATTTCCCCTATGGTGTCCCTCTTGATACTGTCGAAAGCACGGACACATACATTATTTGGCATGATCCTCTCAATGCCGATCTCCATTCTTTGTAATGTTGACACGGGGAAAATATCTACTCCATATCCTCCATTGATCATGACCTTTTTTACATAGTATCCTTCGCTTTTGACTGTCAAGTGAAAGGCTTTGTTGTGAGCAACTCCCTCAGGAGGTAAGTCATTTTGACTAAAGGAAATTTTGTTCACTTCGAAGAAGCGTTCTGCCATTCTCTCTAGTTTCTCGACTGAGGTCTTAGTTTGTACATACGCTTCATTGAGCGTCTTCAGAAGTACCTCTTGATGCTCATCTAAGCCCATCAACAGGGACATGAGTGAAATCTGATCAGGAGTTTTTTTGAGTTCTTCAATCATAGCATATTTAGATGTTTTCATTTTCCTAAAGAATTCCTCAGCTTCCTCGGTAGTGATAGGCTTTTTGAGAGGAAAGCGTTTATGTTTGGCCCTGTTCAACTCCTCCGAGTTATGAAACTTCCCAACAGGTTTTTCTTCGTTCACTTCTCCTCTGACTTCTTTTCCTCTGTAGGTTACCAGTTGTTTGATCATAATTCCAGGGGACAGTAGTTGTATCTTTGATTGGGATTTTTGGTCGGCGGCTGATGATCAAAGGTTCATTCAACTTTGGTGAGATGGCCGGACTCTTCACAACATACGTCCCTTTTGGCACATACATTTTTTGTGGCTTTGATTTCATCTCTAATCTTCTAGGAGGGCTCAACATGAGCTGCATGTTTCGAGACGCTCTTGGAACATAGAGGACAACTTCTCTAGCTGGTGTCACCTCTTTCTCTACTTCCTTGACCCTTTCTTTTTATTGGCTGATAGGCTTTGTTTTCTTCTCATCCCTGCCTAGTTTTGTCACCGCTTTAGATCTCTTTTCTGTGTCCACAATGGCAATGATGGCTTTCAGCGTCTGGTCGAATTCCTTGTCTTCACAAATCATTCCAATGACGGGCCCGTTGTTATGGGTTGGCAATGGATTGTTTGTTACATTGGGGACCTCCTCGTCCCTTAGCACCACTTTTTTCTGTTCAATCAAACTTTCTATTGCTCTCTTGAGAGTCCAGCAGTCTTCAGTATCATGCCCCTCCGCTCCAGAATGATAGGCACAGCTGGTACCCTGTCTGTTTGACGGCGATTGTGGATTTTGCCTGTTCGGAGGTACAGGCTGCAGATGTCCCATCTGAACTAGATTTAGAAAGAGGCTTGAGTATGAATCACCGATAGGAGTGAAGTTAGTTCTCCTTGGTGGTTCACGGGGATGTGCATTGTATTGATAATTGTTTTTAAAAGGGCGTGGATTATATGGAGCTGGAAGAGGATGGTTATTTCTGGGCGGTGGAGCTCTGTTTTGATTGTACTGTTATGGCCGGGGAAGCGGTTGAGCGTTCATTACTGCATAGGGGAGGGGGGACATAGCATAGGTTGCTTTTTGATGATGATAATAGTACTGTGAAGCTCTGGGAAATGGGCCTGGATATTCCCGAGGTCGTCGAGAATTCCTAGGGCCTGAAGCCATCATGGCTCCCTCCTCTTTCTTCTTTCTGCTTGCTAGGCCTCCCGAGCCGCTCTGAATAGCTTGGAAGGTGGCTCTCAGGGCAAACTGACTTAAGATACGACCCGTCTTTAAGCTATTTTCTACCATCTCGCCAATTTTAATGGCCTCCGCGAACAGCTTGTCCATGGCGGACATCATGTTTTGGAAATAATCGGCCTCTTGGGTCTGCAAGAAGAGACTAACCATTTCAGTTTTATCCATAGGAGGTTTTACTCGGGATGCCTGTTCCTGCCATTTGATTGCGTATTCCCGGAAACTTTCTTTTTGAGATTAGACAGAGAATTTCTGTCTGGGGCTATATCCACGTTGTACTGAAATTGCCTCACGAAGTCCCGAACTAAAACATCCCATATATGCCAACTGGAGATATCCTAGTCAATATACCATTCTGAGGCGATACCAGCCAGGCTTTCTCCGAAGTAAGCCATCAGTAACTCTTCTTTTCCTCCTACCCCTCTCAATTGGTTGCAATATCTTTTTAAGTGAGCGATCGGGTCTCCATACCCGTCATATTATTCGAACTTTGGTATTTTAAAGCCCACGGGCAGATGCACATGAGGAAACATGCATAAATCAGTCTTGGACACGCTCTTTTGGCCGCTCAGGCCCTGGATATTTTTCAACATGCTAGGGATAAAGGGGCCACAACTGCTAAAACAACAGAACACGATAATAATTGAAATGTAGAAATAACAGCAGGAATTTAACAGCTCGGAACAAGTAAATAAACAGAAAAGGAAAGGCATGTCCCCTTGTGCATAACCTCACAATCACTCAGCACAGAATGTCCCCTCGTGCATAACCTCACATTCACTCGGCACAGAATGTCCCCTCATGCATAAATAATAATCAATCAGCACGGAATGTCCCCTCGTGCAATAATAAAAAATCACTCAGTACAGAATGTCCCCTCGTGAAAAACCTCACAATCACTCGGCACGGAATGTCCCCTCGTGCATAACATAAATAAAAGCAACAATTAGGCAAGAAAATACAACAATAGGAAACCTCAAATACATAAAAATATTCAACAAAGATTCTATCGTCCCGGCAAGGGACTCAGCTATAACCAATCTCACTCAGAGGTATAATTCAACAATATAATCCTCAACCGAACGAATAATCAAATAACTTTCCACATCATTAAATACTCTAAATCTATCACTTCCAGAATGATAAGAAATCCGTAACACGGAGAATATCAAAGAGCACAATGAAAATTATCAAGTTCGACTCACGGCATGCTTGACCACAACATATAGGTACCCGTCAGCTCACCTATACGTTGGAAATGGATTAACACATAGCAAATAAGACTCTATACCTATTCTCTCAAGCTAAGGTTAGGCCAAACACTTACCTCGGCTCCAAGAATGCAAATCAATCCTCTAGCACCGCTTTTCCTCTCAAATTCGACTCCGAAACGATCGTATCTAGACATAATCGGCTCAATAATATCAATAATTACTCAACAATTAAATTCCAAAGCCTAATTATAAATTTCCCAACATTCTTCCAAATATTTCAAAATTCGACCCCGGGCCCGCTTGGTCCAAACACGAGGTTCGGACCAAAACCCGATCACCCATTCCCCCACGAGCCCGAATAACAATTTGTTTTGAAATCCAGCCCCAAAACGAGGTTGAATTCCCAAAAATTCAAAAAGCCCTAACTCTACCTAAAACCCCAATTTCTACCCTTTAATTCCATGTATTTAGGCCTAGAATCTAGTAATAGATGATGAAAATGGAAAAAAACGAGGTTATAATCACTTACCTAAGAGGTTATAGTGATGGAGCTCTTCAAAGGTCGTCTATGGGGTTTGGGGAAGAAGAGGGTTTATGAAATTTTGCAAACTCCCGTAATGAAACATTCTGTTTTTGACACTTGAAATATTTGGGCGAAAATGACCTATGCGATCGCGTAAAAAGGGCTATGATCGCATAGAGGACTGCCTATTAAGCTTCGTGATCGCGGACCTTCTATTGCGATCGCACAGAATTCCCTAGCAGCGATCGCGTAGGTACACGTGCAGTCGCGCAGAACAACAGACTAGACCCCCCCCCCCCCCCCCCCCCCCCCCNTCCTAACCTTGTGCGATCGCAGACCCACCTTTGCGAATGCATAGAGTAACTAATCCCCCCCCCTACGCAATGTTATGCGATCGCGGAGACACTTATGCGATCTCATAGTATTCAATCCCAGACACCAGAAAACAGTATAAGACATCATAGTTTTCACTAGTTTAGCACCCCGACACCTACCCGAAACTCGCTCGAGCCCTCGGGACTCAAAGCCAAATATACACACGACCTCATAAACCTCCTACGGACTTATTCGAGCAATCAAAACACCAAAATAACATTGTAAACATCGAATTAAACCTCAAAATCCATAGAAAATTCTCAAAACTTCATAACTTTCAAATTCTCCATTTTGAATCTGAATCACATCAAACTAAGTTTGTTTCTTACTAAATTTCACAGGTAGAACATAATAAACATATTTAACCTGTTCCGGGCTCCGGAACTACAATACGGGCCCGATAACACAGGTTTCACATCCAATTTCATTTTCAAAAGACTTTATATTTTTCAGAAAATAATTTTCTTTAAAAATTCATTTCTCGGACTTGGGACCTCGAAATTCGATTTCGGGCATACGCCCAAGTCCCATATTTTCCTACGGACCCTCTGGGTACGTCAAATCAAGGGTCCGGGTCCGTTTACCAAAAATATTGACCAAAGTCAACTTTATTCAATTATTTATCATTAATTCAACATTTATTCAATTTTCCACATAAAGGCTTCCCGACTACGCGCCCGGGCTGCGCACGCACATCGAGATAAGATTAACGGAGGCTTTTAGGGCCTCGGAACACATATTTAGTTAAAATTACACGGGATGACCTTTTGGGTCATCACACGCATCTCTCTGAACCTTAATCTGTGGCCGCCCTCAGAATTCCGCTCCAGCAGAATGTCTTCCGCTGCAGTGCAAAAATAGCATTGTCAGCGCTTTTGCTGAGTTCTTGGGATGTGCAGGTTTTGCTCATGTTTAAGTTAATTTTGGCCTCTTTGCCTTAATTTGATCCAAAACCTGCAAATAAGCATCTTGCATTAGTTTTCGGGAGTAACTTAGTGCATTTATGCCCCAAAACCTAAGCAAAAGAGAGTAAACCTTGCCAGGAAAACCCAGTGGGATAAAACCTTAACTAAGGGAAAAAGAGTACAACGCGTATCTGCCTCCCCTTGAGGACAATATCACTCTTGTTTCTCGAAGACAAAAAATTCCAAGCTTATAGAACAACTTCTCTAATATTGAGATCGGCAATGCCTTGTGAAGAAGTTTGTCAAATTATCAATTGAACAAATTTGTTGAGCAACGATCATGTCTGAAATAGAACTTCTGTGAAATATGTTTTATTTTGTCTCCTTCAATAGTCCTTCTTTCAATTGAGCTATGCATGTAGTATCGTCTTCAATGTATTTTATAACCTTGTTGAATATCATAATATAGCAGTACCCTCACAGACAACGAACTATACCCTGCATTTGATAACCAACAAAACCTTGACAATATTTGTTAGAATAAACAAATCTATATCAAGGATTCCTTTTGCAATATAACACTAATCGTATTTCAATATCTCTACATAGGAGTAAAATAATACTTGCTAGTATATTGTCATACTCATAGTTCTAGCAAGATACATTAGTGCACCAATTGCACTAGACACAAAAACAAATCATGTACATTATGGTTGCTCTATTCCACATAAGGATTTGCTGAAGCTTTATTTAATAAATTTCATGACAACCTTAATTGGCTTCGGAACATTTAAATCCTTCAAGAATTTTCATTATACGCATATCAAATGTATTGTCAGACAAAAACCTGAAATGACTACATCCACAACAGAAGAACATGTCTCTATATAATCAATGCCATGATATTTGCAAGTTCTTGTACCACAAGTCATCTTTATGTCTATCGACTTGATTTTAAATTTCACTTTCAGGTGTTGAGACTATCCGTCCAACTTCACATTTTTCGGGTGAAATCAATTTCATTGCGTATTTTTTTCATTTGGCCAATCATTTATCTGTCCAAATTTCATGACAGATTTGAGCTCAAGATCCTCGTCAATATAAGGTCTTACCTGAGCCTCTTCCATGACGTCTGATAGAGTGTTAGGTTGTGGTGTCTTCTAGAGCTCTTGCCTCCTTATTATGACCATCTTGATAATTTGTTCAACACCTTCTTCAAGGAGTTTTATCTTTGGAATCGATTTGTCTATTACACTTCATGTGTGCTATAAACTATGTCCATCATGGACGTTATTCTATTTGGAGCATTAGAAACTGAAATATGACATTTAGATGGGTCAGCAAATGTGTCTGACAATATTTTACAAATGAATTATCACTTGAGCTTCAAGTTCACATTTTCTTGTACGAGGATCTGGATGTATTCATGATAATTCAATCCATGTATCACTTTTTCAGCTGCCCATTTTCTTCCCCTTATGTTGGGATTACCAACATATTTCCCAACCTTCTTTGGGAATCCATCTTTGTGCAATGTGGTGGCATAATTAAATCATATAGCACAATAATATTTCTAGATGAAAATTATTTGGTTCCTGACCCTGAACCAATTATGATAGGGAGAATTTATCATAACTTAATGGCTAGATGCAGACAAGTGCTATTGTATATTAAATAATTGTCACGACCCCAAATCTAAACTGGTCGTGATGGCACCTATCGTGATACTAGGCTAGCTAATTTACTGTGCATAACATAAGGGACTTTCTATTTAATACAATACTATTCGATATTTCATAAAATTCCCGTTTTTAGCATTTCAAAATAATAAAAGTGGGTAAAACATTTAAAACACGGCCCCAACACCAGGAGTCCTCAGTCATGAGAAACTAAGAAGTAATACAAATCTGGTACTATTTCCTTAATACAAATAAGTCTAGGAAGTAAACTATAATGACATAATAGGAAGGAGAAAGGGCAGGCTACGGACGTCGTGCAGCTACCTCACAATCTCCAAACAATGCTCCAAATAGGGTGAATCAACTCTCTCTCGGTCCCAACACCTGAATCTACACACAAGGTGCAGGGAGTAACGTGAGTACGCCAACTCAGTAAGTAAAAATTATAACTAAAGACTTGAGTGAAATGACGAGCATTTAAAATCATGTAATTTCATAACATAATCAACAGCGGAAATAAATGAATCAATCAGGAATCTTTAAATTTCCGAATAATTTCATAAAAACACCAATTTTCCATTTAAAATCTCGTATGAAGCATTTGTTAAACAATATCAATAGCGGCTCAGTATAAACAAGAATGAAAACAACAGTTTCACAAAATAAGCCCCTCAGGCACACTATCACTCACAAATAAAGCCTCTCGAGCAAGCCTCTCAGTCACTCGTGACTCCACTCTCATCAGTCAATGCTCGCACTCAGCACTCTCGCTCGACAGGTACCATATAGTAACCGCTGCAGTGTGCAGCCCTATCCATAAATAGTCGACTGCGCTCACTAGGGGGTGTACAGACTCCGGAGGGGCTCCTACAACCCAAGCGTTATATCGTTGCGGCGTGCAGCCCGATCCAACATATCTCGCTGCGGCGTGCAACCTGATCCATATATATA
>ML266721.1:0-13915 GCA_005239495.1 Nicotiana undulata
CCCCAAAAAAAATACCCTCTCATTCACTCCTCTCACCCGCCATCACCCCCTTCCCTCTTCTCTCAACTCTCTTGACTGAACCCTAGTTCTAAAATGCTAGTACTAGCGTAAACCTTCACCTTGTGACGCTCATATGGCTCCTCAGGACAGTCCTGGCCTTCTACACACCATGTCTCCTCGACTTCTTGGATCCTTGAGACGGTCTCAAGGAACCCTACCGGTTCTAGTTGAAAACCTTGCTTATTAGCTTGTCTAAGGCCATTTTCTCGACTTTGAGTAAGAATTTCATTTTGTTTTGTTACGAATCTATGATCTTTTGACTTACTTTATCGTCTCTGTTATTTTTTATGAAAAAACCTATTATATTTCCTTCGATCCTTCTCAGATCTGTATAGATCTGAGATGAATCGAGCAACTATTACATGTTTTCTTTGAAAATATCTGGTTTAAATTGATTATTCCGACTTCTCCCTAAATCTAGGGTTTATCCCAAGTTTCGTTTCAAAGGTTTTCTGACTCCTAAAGTATTTGATAGTTATTTTTTGTCCTCATGACTGGTTTGTGCAAAACAATGCTTAAACCTAGTTGATTGTTGTGCGATACTCTGATTTTCTAACCTTTGCTTCGATCCTGAGTACTTTGTGTGTTACCAGTCATATTACTTTGCTCTATTTCTTGGACCTAAAACATTTTTCTTTGTCAAATCCATTATCCTGTTGTTTTTGCCCTAATTAATCTCTATTAGGGCTAAAATCTATTTTTTCGACTAATTTCTATGTTTCTGTGGAGACTTACTTAGTCCATTTTTCTATTTATGCAAGTTGATATTTCTTTCCATAAATCAGTATTATTTTGAAAGTTTGGCTGATTGAGGTACTCTGTTAGAGATTCGTGTGCATAATTCCTGTTTATTATCTTGTTTACGGCCTTAACTAGTCATCCCTGCCTTATTTGGTTGCCTGTACAATTGTGGATTCTTACTGATTCCTTTACATGGTATGATTGGGATTCTTTCCTTAATTAGGACCCTGTTATTACTGTTTGATCAATTACCCTTGATTAAAGGAGTCTATTCTGAACTCCTTTATGTGATTGGATTATGTAACTTCCTTAATTGACTGAATGCTAATTCTTTTACCTTGTTTGTTCCACTCCTAAATTTCTATATAAACACTCTTATTTTACCTCTCAACACATGAACTAAGTTCAGAACACACACACACACACACTCAAACTATCTCTTCTTTCTCTACTACTTGTGCTAACTATTGGTCTAGTCGGCTGAAAGCCAAGGCTAGACAGTGGCATTGTAATTGCTTTACACTCTGCACTTTGCTTCTTTAACTGGTACGTCCCTAATTAAATTATGAAACTCAAACTCTATGTATTCTGTGTCTATAAACTCATGCCTATTCCTGCACTAGTTCAATTGGCTATGTGTTCAATTTGTCTTCCTGTTTACTGCTTTATTTAGCATGTCTAAATTATGTCCTTTCTTGTTCAAGTGTGTAATCAGTATGCCTAAGTCTCACTTGATTGTTTGATACTTGACAAGCATGTTTACCAGTCTCTGTTTACTCCCTTCAATTGGTATGATCATGTTTCTAACTTAGTCTCTTAAGGTACTTAAGTGACCCTAATTGTATGGCTAACCCTGTCTGATGCACCTCAGTCCTCAACATGATTTTACCACATTCCTGCACTATGTCTTAACTGCCTATTATCATGACTAACCTGTTAGGTCTCTGAAGCACTAGATTCCCAATTGTTCTGTGCATTTGTTGGCCTACATGCTTTCCCTTGGACCATGTGCATGTGTTCCTTATGTGAGCTCTTTATGTTCCTAACTCCCCTGACCCCTGTTTGTTAAATGTTTGTGAATCTGGGCATTCTATTATTGATTGATTGCTTGTGGAAATTTTTCTCCTCAGAACTGATTTCAAAACTGTTTTTCCACTCTTAGCATTGTTCATAAAATTGTTTTTCCACTCTTAGTATTTTCTTAAAATTGCTTTCCACTTCTGAAAACTTTTCCACTCCTAAGGGTTTATCTCCACACCGTTTTACTAGGTTCATCAAAACTATGTCAAGCACTCTCATTTTACTCTTAGACTATTAGGTTTTTCCCCTCCAGTGTGTGTACTTCTTAGGAATCCATGAGATTCCTCGGAACTCTGGCACATTAAGGCTGGCCCTTCCACACTACCCATAAATAGTTCTCTATTTTAAGGGTCTTGGTGTGAGCATTGATCTGGATCCCTGAGGTCCTTGGAGAACTTTGACACACTAGGATACCTTGTTGGCTATGAGACTTTTGGCATCTGAGACTGTATTGAAGGCCTGGCATTCCCAAGTTTACTTTGGGCCTAATTCAGGCTTCTTATAGTAGGGTTTAAATTTATTTATGTAATTCATTCACTTATGGTATGTAATAATGATCCTTGTAAACAGATCTTGGGAAATTTTAAAAAAAAAGGAGGGCTGCTATATGATTCTGTGGGGTAATCGGGTAGAAACCATGCTTAGGTTATATTGTGTTCACTTGCATTAGAAATCATGCCCTAGGTTGCTATGCTTATTTGTTTTAGAAATAATTCCATAAGTATGTTATATTATACGCATTAGAAATCCTGCCTTAGGATATTCACGTTTACTGCTTTTGCATATTAGAAAACATGTTGTTAGTTCATCACTTTATTTTTGATTCTGCCTAAGTCATAATTGCCTAGAAATCCTGTCATTAAGTTACTACTGTAATCCTGCCTAATAAAATGACCATATCTCTTTGTGCATTAGAAATCCTGCCTTAGGACTCTGTTTGCATTTGCTTTAAATTGTATCAATGTCGCTTAAATAAATAACTATCTATAAAGAGCTTTAAAAACAGCCCCAAGACATAGACATCACATTCTAGTATAAATATGCCTCAAATCAACTGTTGTAACGCTCATCACCTAGACCAGCATACCAATAGGATTTAATAAAACTCAAGTTGTTTTAATTAATTCCCAGAAACCTAATTGCATGTTTATAGGATATTACAGATCTACGCCTAGGAAAGCCTTAGGTGATTAATGGCCTTATAAAAATTGTAAAATTGTGCTTTGTTTGTGGAACTGCCCAGGTTCTAAAATCAGTAGGCAAACTGATTAGGTTTACGCCACTCCGTTTTTAAACAATGTTGCATATTCTATGTTTGTGACACTCACCTAGATATCCAGTTCTATGACCTTTTCTAAAATTCTCTAAAACCTGATGTTTGAGACGTGCTACTCACTTGTTTCTGTGTGGAGGTAAACTTGAGTCCCTTAACTGTTTCCCTATTTGATAGTCCTACATGTTCTTTGTTGTCGCTTAGATTTTTCCCTTTTAAACACCTTAGGATAGTCTAGAACTGCCTAAATTTAAAGGTCCTAAACACCTCCAGGACCACAAGGAAGGGACTGGTAAAAGCACGCTTAGAGTTCGTAATTAAAATCGCTTATATAACCGCTAACGGGAGGGTAATGGGTAGTAAAAGGATATGATGACCTGTGCGCTAATGCCACGTGTAGCCCCTCTAGTTGAGGAGGATTATCGAGCATTGTACAGATGTGATCCTATAGGCTAACAAACCTAGGGCTTCCCTTATTTTATGTGTGCTTAGATTGTTTATCTATTAAAAGTCTTTTATTCTTTCACATATGTGTGCTTACACTGCTTATCTGTTAATTGACTACTTCACAAAAGTATGTTTGGCCAGGACCCACCGTTGTGGACCTCGGGGGGTGCCTAACACCTTCTCCTCGAAGTAATTTCAAGCCCTTACCCAATCTCTGGTAACGCAAACCGATTTCATGAGTTACTTGCAATAGGTTCCCTAACGCACCTTAATCCATTAGGTGGCGACTCTTCAACTTCTTGTACCCCTTTCCCAAAAGGAAACAAGTTGTCCCAATAATGTCGAAACCCGGACTCTGCGAAGGAAAAAGGGGGCGCACCACTATGTAGTTGAACCTATGTCTTTCCTGTTTACTGCTCTTAATCAGCATGACTACTTATGTTATCATACGTAGTTAGGCCTATGTTCTTCCTGTTCATTGCTCTTAATCAGTATGCCCCTACTTCTGTTATCATAATGTCTCTATATGCTATGTGTCTCAATATATTTCTATTTTGATACTGGTCTCATAGCCATCTCAGTCTCAACTACTATGCTTCGGTTCCTATTCTCCATGAATTACATGATTAGTTCACTCTGACACTTGCAACTAGCATGGTAAATCACTACTACCCTACCCCTTTCTCTATGACTGTCTGACTAGTAACTTAGCTTCAGCATGTTGTTCCCCGTTTGATACATGTCTATATGCTCACTCAGTAATAGTTAATAAACTAAGTCAATCCCAGACAATGTGAAACCTTATTTGACCTAATTGGGGCTTTGTTCTGCCTATGATTCATGTGTTCCTAGAGATTAATTAGCTGCTGGGAGTTATGTTTGAACTCAATCTGCTAAATGTGGTCATGTTTGTAGTTTTTTAATCTTGTAATCTGTTTCAATTCACTTTTAAAAACCAAACTATTTTCCTAAAACTATCTCCTACCTTTTTATGTACTATTTCCAACTCATACTCTTAGATATCTAGGGTCCTTCCCCCCCCCCCACACTCTGAGCACTGCCTAAGAGTCCATGAGACTCCTCCGAACTATGACAAACTGGGGCTGGCCTTTCCATACTTATTCACAAAACTATTCTTTGAAAAGATTCTGGTGTGAGCATTGCCCGGGATCCTTGAGGCCCTTGGGAACTTTGACACACCAGAAGCCTAGTTGTGTTATTATGATATGTTGTGTACTCCAGATTTGATTGAAGTCCTGGCTTACAAGTTAACTTTTGGGCTTGCCAAGGCTACCTACAGTATATTGATTTTATCAAGCAATTCATTTTGGCTTGTAATAATAAACTTTGTAAACAAACAAGGGTTTATTAGTAAAAACTGGGAAGGGATTTTATATATCTTTTATCACATCCTGGTAGAAATCATGCCCATAGGCTATTGTGATGTTGTTTATTTGCATTAGAAACATGCTGAATTTTCATCCTAGAAATCCTGTTTCTAGGTCGTTTATCCATTCTGCACTAATAATCACGTTCTCAAAACCTTCGTGTGTGCATTAGAAATGATACTTCTAGGAATTTCCTTTTTTGAATTGGCTTGGAAACCGATTAACGCCTTACTCACCTAGATATCATGTTTATAGGAAACACATAAAAACAGTTTCAACACTTCGATATCATGCATATAAGGAAAGTGCAAAACAATCAGTTTCTATGTCATGCTTGTAATTTGTTGCAACACATATACAACATGCCTATAGGGTCTAAATAGGTAAAATCTGCATGTTTAAATTAATCACTGGTTTAGTCTGATTAACGTTTAGATATCATGTCTATAGGATCCTATCCGGTTATCACCTAGCAAAGCCTGTAGGATAATTAAAATCTTGGGTTCTAATTTGTGATTTTCTTTCTGCTTGAAACCTGCCCAAATTCAGTAAGTAATAACAAATCAGTAGGCAAGCTGATAGGTATTCACTGCCTAGCCTTAACAAGATTGTTTGTCTGAATAAGCGTGCATTTGTTTTCCTATTTGTGAAGGTAAACATGAGCCCTTAAGTGATGTTTATGTGACAGTCCTACTTGTTTTTGTTTGTCACATAGTTTTATCCTTTTAAGCAACATAGATGATTCTAGAACCACCTTAAATAAAGGTCCTAAACACCTCCAGGGCCATTAGTAAGGGACAGGTAGTGCACGCATAGGATACGTACCCAATGTTATTAGAACGCTTAGATAATAATTGAAAAGGGGAGGGTAATTGGGTAATAAAGGATATGATGACCTATGCGCTAATTCTACGTGTAACACCTCTATTTGGGGAAGTTTACCGAGTATTGCATATAAGTGATCCTATAGGCTAATAAACTTAGGATGTCACGACCCAAAATCCTAACTAAAGTCATGATGGCGCCCAACACCAGGGTCAGGCAAGCCAACACCCAAATTGCTAAGGATTTTTCCCATATTGGATTAAACATTTCAACGCACAACAATTTGAACTTAACACATTAAATGAAAAGGATAATTAGCAAATTTTTAACAAAAAGCAGTCATAAGAAGGCATGAGCCAAAAATATATACAGACCCGTAGGCCATAATATCTACCACGTGTGTGCCAGGAACTAGTGTCACAAGTCCTACGGGCATACTAGCAGAATATACATAAGATATAATATAACTGTCCCACTGTCTGGAAGAAATAGACGGGAAATAAAAAAAGAAACTCCATGGTGCTGCCAAGGATCGTCAGGAGAAGCAGCTCACCGTGAAGTCAGGTCCAATCTGTACTCAAAATCGAGCTCCGATCTGATAACCAGATGCACCCACCTCAGAACCTGTACAATTAAAAACAGAAGCGTAGCATGAGTACATAATAAATATGTACCCAGTGAGTATCCCGTCTAATCTCGAAGAAGTAGTGACGAGAAGTAGACGTTATACTTACTAGGGCCATGAGTAAATAATAGGGCTAAATAAGACTAAGCAGGGATAGCAGTCCTAGAAATCACAAAGACATGAAATATGAAATATATAAATTTACAACTTACTTCTACCTGTCAACTCACAATAGTATATAATGAACTGCTTTCCCTTTTCAAATGAAGTAGTTTATATAATAAAAACAAGACTCTAAGTCAAATACACAACACATAGTATGCCGGAGCGTACGGCCGAAGCGTTGCGAAAATAAATGTGCACTGTCGAGGGTCGAACGGCTCGAACCATAGATGCATCAATTACCCCGCTCGCGAATCAATCAGGCGAAGCAGTTTGCATAATGATAAGGCTACCCCGCTCACGAATCATACATGTGACGCGGGTGCTCATATACATACACAAAATTATTAGAATTTCAGGCATTTAACAGATATTATACTTAAAAACAAGAACTTAAGTAATGAAATCTAAACACGACTTCCTAATATCTTCATGCCAATTCAAGAATAATAAGCAACTCTATATACATTTAGGGATACATGTAAGGCACATAAAAAGAATGCTTGTGGGTCCTAAAACTACCCGACATAACAATAATAGCCGCTACGTACGGACTCTCGTCACTTGGTACGTACGTAGCCCCCAGAGACATCAACACATAGAATTTAAATCACCTATGGGGACAATTACCTCGTACAAGGTTAGAAAGGAGACTCCCTCGTGTAGAACCTACTTTCCGGGTCAAGAACGCGCCCGAAACTCCAAACGCGTCTCCCAAGGACTCAAAACTAGTCAAATGTTGCATAAATACATTAATTTAGACTCAAAAGCATGAAAGTTCCCTATTTAATTAACCATTTTAGCCTACTTTGCAATATCCCAAAATACACCCCCGGGCCCACATGCTCGGATTCCGAAAATTCTCAAAGGAAATACTTACCCATATCCTAAGGATCATTAATATATAGTTTTTGTGTTATTTCATGGCAAATTCCTTGGTAATTCTCCCAATTTTCATAAAACCTAGGTTTTTACTCTAACCCTTGAATTTCCACTAAATTATGAGTTAATCTACCTAAGAATCCAAGTATTAGACTATGTTTATGGTAGGAATTACTTACCTCCAAGAAACTAGGTCGTTTTCTCCTCTTGAATGCTCAAAATCACCCCAAGGAAGAAGAAGAGTCTGAGGAAAAATGAATTAATTCCGTTATTAAATGTCACTGCCCAGCTGCTCCTTCATCGCGAACGCGGCAGGGGCACCGCGTTCGCGAAGGCCGATGGCTCGGGCCCCTGAAGGCCCTTCTATGCGAACACAAAAGGGGGCCCGCGATCACGAAGACTAGCCAGGCTAGATCAACGCAAACGTGGTGGAGACGCGAACAACAAACGGGCTTGGTCCCGTCGTAAGCCTGTGCGAACACGAAGACAAGGATGCGAACGCGAAGGTCAAGGGTCCAACCCATCGCGAACGCAGGTTGGGATTCGCGAACGCATAGAGCATTAGAAGCCCAACCTAACTCCTTCTTCGCGAACGCGGCCGCCCTCCCGCGAACGCGAAGAAGGAAACCAGACAGTGAATTTTCTGGTTTTTAGCATTTAGCTCCGAGGGGTCCGAAACTCACCCGAGGCCCCCGAGACCCCGTCCAAAGGCACTGGCAGGTCTGTTTACACGACGCGGACTCACTAAAATTTGCGGAACGTGAAAAACAACAACAAAACTAAGAACTCGACCCCAAAACCAAATTGAATCAAACTTTGAACTTAAAGTTCTAGAATTCACTTTCAATGCGCCGAACCGACCTATACTACTCGGAATGACACCAAATTTTGGAATCAAGTCATAAATGACATAATGGAACTATTCCCGGTCTCAGAATTCTGTTAGGACCTCGATAACGCAAAAACACGTCCCAAACCACAATATGAACTTAAGGAAACTCGTATTTCGCTATTGGGCGCCGAAACGCTCCCGGGTCATCCAAAACCCATTCCGAACATACGTCCAAGTCCGAAATCATCATACGAAGCTACCGGAACCGTCGAAACTCGATTCTGAGGTCGTTTACTCAAAACATTGACCGAAGTCAAACTTGGCCTTAAAGGCCAACCTTAAGGAACCAAGTGTTCCTATATCACTCCAAACTCTTCCAAATCCCGAACCACCCGTTCCCACAAGTCATAAATCATCAAAAGCAACTACGGGAAGTCTCATTTAGGGGAACGCGGTCTTGATACTCAAAACGACCGGTCGAGTCGTTACATTCTCCACTTCTTAAACAAACATTCGTCCTTGAACGCGTCTAGAATCATACCTGCAGTGCTGAATAAGTGGGGATATCTGCTCCGCATATCCACCTCGGACTCCCAAGTCGCCTCCTCGACTGGATGGCCCCTCCACTAGACCTTTACAGCAGAAACTCTCTTGGATCACAACTGGCGATCTTGTCTATCAATAATAGCAACTGGCTCCTCCTCGTAGCCTAACTTCTCATCCAACTGAATGGTGATGAAATCAACCACGTCAGAGAAGTCGGCGTAATACCTCCGGAGCATGGATACATGAAAGACCGGATGAACTCCTGATAAACTGGGAGGCAAAGCAAGCTCATAAGCAACCTCTCCAGCCCTCCTCAATACCTCGAAAGGACCTATAAACCGTGGGCTCAACTTGCCCTTCTTCCCGAACCTCATAATACCCTTCATCGGTGAGACTTTCAACAGAACCTTGTCTCTCTCCATAAATGATACATCACACGCCCTCTGATCCGCGTAACTCTTTTGTCTGGACTGTGTTATGCGAAGCCTTTCCTGAATTAACTTTACCTTCTCTAAAGAATCCTTCACCAGGTCAGTGCCATACATCTTAGCCTCGCCAGGCTCAAACCACCCGATAGGAGAACGACATCGCCGACCATAAAAAGCCTCAAATAGAGCCATCTCGAAGCTGGACTGGTAACTATTATTGTAAACAAACTCGGCTAAAGGCAAGAATTGGTCCCACTGACCTCCAAAGTCAATCACACATGCCCTGAGCATGTCCTCTAATATATGAACTGTACGCTCCGACTGACCATCAGTCTGAGGGTGAAATGCTGTGCTGAGATCTATCTGGGTGCCCAACTCACTATGCAATGCTCTCCTGAAGTGTGAGGTGAACTGAGGACCTCGATCTGATATAATGGACACCGGCACACCGTGCAACTGGACTATCTCCCGAATGTAGATCTAGGCCAACCTCTCAGAAGTATAAGTAGTAGCCACTGGAATGAAATGCGTCGATTTTGTCAACCTATCCACAATGACCCAAATCGCGTCAACCTTCTGCAAAGTCCGAGGCAGCCCAACCACAAAGTCCATAGTGATGTGATCCCACTTCCACTCAGGAATGGGCATCTGCTAAAGTAGGTTTCCTGGCCTCTGGTGCTCATACTTAACTTGCTGGCAATTAAGACACCTAGCCACATACCCCACAATGTCCTTCTTTATCCGCCTCCACCAGTAATGCTACTTCAAATCACAATACATCTTCATAGAACCAGGATGAACAGAATACCGAGAACTATGTGCCTCCTCTAGAATCCTCTCCCTCAAGCCATCAACATTAGGAACACATAAACAGCCCTGAAGTCTCAGAACACCATCCTCGCTAATAGCAACCTCCTTGGAACCACCCGAAACCACTATCCTCCGTAGCTCTTCCAAGCACGGATCATCATACTGCCGAGCCTTAATCTCCCCTAATAACGAAGACTAAGCAACCACATGTGCAAGAACCCGACGAGGCTCTGAAAGGTCTAATCTTACCAGGCGATCAGCCAAGGACTGAATGTCCAAGGCCAGAGGTCTCTCCTCTGCTGCAATATAATCCAAGCTACCCATACTCTCCGCCTTCCTGCTCAAATAATATGCTACCACATTTTCCTTACCCGGATTATAAAGAATGGTGATGTCATAATCCTTCAACAACTCAAGCCACCTGCGCTGCCTCAAATTAAGATCCATATGTTTGAACAAGTGCTGTAAGCTGCGGTGATCCGTATAAACCTCATAGGACACCCCATACAAGTAATGCCTCCAAATCTTGAGAGCATGAACAATCACCGCCAACTCCAGATCGTGCACAGGGTAATTCTTCTCGTGAACCTTTAGCTGGCACGAATCATAAGCAATAACTCTCCCCTCCTGCATCAACACACACCCCAAACTAACGTGTGAAGCGTCGCAATATACTGTATACATCCCAGCACCGGAAGGCAATACTAGAATTGGTGCTGAGGTCAATGCTGCCTTGAGCTTCTGAAAGCTCACCTCACACTCGTCGGACCATCGGAAAGGGGCATTCTTCTGAGTTAATCTAGTCAATGGGGATGCAATAGAAGAAAACCCCTCCACAAAATGGCGGTAAATAACCTGCTAGGCCCAAGAAGCTCCTGATCTCTATAGCCGAAGTAGGACGCGGTCAACTCTGAACTACCTCGATCTTCTGAGGATCAACCTTGATACCCTATCCTGATAGCACATGCCCCAAAAAAGACACGAAATCCAACCAGAACTCACACTTGGAGAACTTAGCATATAGCTTCTCTTCTCGCAAGGTCTGGAGCACAACTCTCAAATGCTGCTCGTGCTCCCCCAGGCTACGTGAGTAAATCAAGATGTCATCAATGAAGACAATGACAAAGGAATCAATATACGGCCTGAACACCCAATTCATCAAGTCCATGAATGCTGTTGGGGCATTAGTCAAGCCAAATGACATCACCAGGAACTTATAGTTGCCATATCTCGTATGGAAAGCAGTCTTCGAAACATCTGAGGCCCGAATCTTTAACTGATGATATCCCGATCTCAAATCAATCGTAGAAAACACCCTAGCACCCTGAAACTGGTCAAACAAATCATCGATGCGTGATAAAGGATACTTGTTCTTAATTGTGACCTTGTTCAACTAGCGGTAATCAATACACATCTGCATGGACCCATCCTTATTCTGCACAAATAGGATTGGAGCATCCCACAGTGATACACTCTGTATGATAAACCCCTTAGCCAACAACTCCTCAAGATGCTCCTTTAACTCCTTCAACTCTTTTGGAGCCATACGGTACGGGGGAATGAAAATAGGCTGGGTGCCTGGAGCTGCATCAATACAGAAATCAATATCACGATCCGGGGGAATATCCGGAAGGTTTGAAGGAAATACATCGGCAAACTCTCAAACCGCTAGCACTGAATAAATCAACGGAGACTCGGCGGTGGTGTCCCGCACAGAAGCAAGATACGCAAGACAACCCTTCTCGACCATGTGTCGAGCCTTCAGAAAAGAAATAACCCGACTGGCTGCACTAACTGAGGAACCTCTCCACTCCAGCCTAGGATACTCGGGCATGGCTAAAGTGACTGTCTTGGCATGGTAATCTAGCACGACATGGTAATGAGATAGCCAATCCATGCCTAGAATAACCTCAAAATTGACCATGTCGAGCAATAAAAGGTCTGCTCTGGTCTCGAACCCACAGAAGGTGATCACATAAGACTGATAGATCCGGTCTACCACCACATAATCGCCCACATGAGTTACACATATATGGGAGAACCCAAGGACTCACGAGGAACATCCATAAAATGAGCAAATAAGGCGGATACATATGAATAAGTGGATCTTGGATCAAATAGCACTGATGCCTCTCTACCACATACTGAAATAGTACCTGCGATCACGGTGTCTGAGGCAACTGCATCTGCTCGGGCCGGAATAGCATAGAATATGGCTGGTGCACCAGAAGACTGACCTCCGCTGGAATGAATAGGAGCTGGCAGAGCTCCTCCTACCTGGCCTCCACCTCTGGGGCGACCTCTACTAGTGTGTCCTCCACCTCTGGGTGGACGGGGCACCGATGTTGAGTATGCAGGCTGATAACTCTGCTGAATAGCCTTGCCCCGAAGCCTGGGACAAGTCCTTCTCATATGGCCTGAATCCCCACACTCATAACATCTCACCGGTGGCATGGCCTGCTGCCCTGAAGAAGAACCCTGGATAGTTGGCGGACGGTGAGAACCCTCTGGCATGGTACTGAAGTAAGGACTAGAAGACCCCTGGTGATCCGAATACCCGCCGGAGTAACCCTGAATGGCTGGTGGGCGGTAAGAACTCGCCGGCATGGCGCTGAAATAAGGCCTCACTGGAGCATCACAGGGAGGTGGTGGAGGAGCTGCATATTGAGGCCTGCTAGGTTGGCCTCTACCGAACTGACCTCTACCTCTGATTGGGGCACCTCTAAAATGTCCATAAAATATAGCTCTCTTGTCCTGCTGACCCTGCTCTCTACCCCTTGATTGATAACCCTAAATCCGATGAGCTATCTCGACCACAAGCTGATAGGGAGTCCCCATCTCCACCTCTCGGTCCATGTTGGCCTTAATACTTGAGTACAAACCAGCTACAAATCTCCGCACTATCTCAGCGTCAGTAGGAAGTATCATAAGGGCATGACGAGACAACTCAAAAAACCTGGCCTCGTAGTCTGTCACTGACATTTGTCCCTTCTCCAGCTGCTCAAACTAATACCGCAGCTCTTCCCTCTCAGAGGGTGGAATATATCGGTCCAGGAATAACTGAGTGAACTGCTCCAAAGAGATAGAAGGGGAACCTGCTGGTCTACCAAGGATGTAGGACTGCCACCATCTACGGGCCCTGCCCTCAAGCTAAAAAGTATTGAAATCCACTCCATGGGATCTAGTATCCTCATGTTGTGCAGTCTGTCCCTGCACCTGTCAATGAAATCCTGAGCATCCTCACCTCGCTCACCCACGAAGACTGGAGGGTGCAACCGAGTCCATCTGTCCAATAACTTATGCGGATCACCGTCCGCAGCTGGTCTGAACTCAGGTGCTGCTGCTTCGGGCTGGACCCCACCCACGTGAAGTATACTCAAGGTATGATGTAATGATGTTGTCTGACCTGCAGCCTGGGCAGTAAGGGTATGGACTCCCCCACCCGCCTAAGAAGTGGCGGGATCTGTTGGAAATAAACCAGCCTGGGACATAGTGTCTATGATAGGATCCTCTGGTGGTGGTGCAACTGGAACAACTTTGGGATGCCCTTGTCACGACCCGTTTTCGGGTTGTGATGGCGCCTGTCGTGGAACCAGGCTAGCTAACCGTTACAACAATACTCAATTCATTTACTAGAGAAATTTACTCATCATTGGCTCAATTCATAGAAATACTAACATTTTTAATCATTTAAAACAGTCTAACAAAAGAAATGAGCTCCAACAATCACCCTAGGATCTGGAGTCACGCAGTCATGAGCTACTAACATCAATACAACTGAGAATAATAAAACTGAAGTTTTAAGTTTTAAAGTTC
>MDKH01162680.1:0-10930 GCA_005239495.1 Nicotiana undulata
CCCTTTCTGACTCCCAAAGGGACATACTGGATAGGCCTCTAGAGATGGGAGAAATCAAAATGGCTATCTTTTCCCTCAAGCCTTTTAAGGCTCCTGGTCCTGATGGCCTCCACCCTTTCTTCTACCAAAACTGCTGGAGCATTGTGGGCAACTCTGTCTCCAAATGCTTCACTACTAACTCCATGGATGAGACCATGAACCAAACTCTACTCTGTCTCATCCCAAAATTCCCCTAAGACTCAATGCTGAAAAACTTCAGACCAATTGGACTTTGCAACACAATCTACAAGTCCATCACCAAGATAATTGTTAACAGAATCAAGCCAATGCTGCCTGATATCATAGGGCCTAGCCATGCCAGTTTTCTTTCCAATAGAAGAGCCTCTGATAACGCTATCATTGTGCAAGATTACATCACTGACTTTAGGAAAATGAAAGGGAAACAGGGCAACATGATCCTTAAAATTGACCGGGAAAAAGCCTTTGACAGGATGGAATGGTCCTTCATCAGGGACACACTCCATGCTTTCAACTTTCCCCCTGGGTTGACCAAGCTCATTATGTCTTGCATTAGCTCTTCCAGCATCTCAATCCTAGTTAATGGAGGGAAGACTGAAGCCTTTAAGCCCTCTAGAGGCATCAGATAGGGGGATCCCATATCCCCTTATCTTTTCATAATGTGTATGGAGAGGCTATCCAGGTCAATAGACAAGGCAGTTCTAGACAATCAATGGAAACCCATAAGTATCAATATGTCTGGACCTAAAATCTCACATCTCTTCTTTGCTGATGACCTCACCCTGTTTGCCAAGGCAAGCAACAGGAACTGCACCTCCATATACTCAATCTTGTTGTCCTTCAATGAGAGCTCATGCCAAAAAATCAATCTTACTAAGTCAAGAGTGCTTTTCTCCTCCAACACATCCCAGGATACCATGGAAAACCTCACCAATGCTCTATCAATCCAAACCACCACCTCATTTAGTAAATACCTTGGCTTTCCCATCTTCCATAAGAAAACCACTAGTGTAGATTTCCAGTTCATAATTGATAATATGCAATCCAAACTGGCTGGCTGGAAAACCAGTTGTCTCAACATGACTGGCAAGACCATCCGGGCTAAGTCTTCCCTTAACAGTATCCGAACCATGCCATTCAATACATCAATTTGCCCACTAAAATCACCAAACAAATTGATAAAATCCAAAGAAACTTTATCTGGGGCACCACCCCAGATAAGAAAAAAATGCATCTAATAAACTGGGATAGGGTTACTAAAAAGAAGGCCGGTGGAGGGTTAGGGCTCCAAAAAGCTAAATTGAAAAATAAAGCAGCCCTTGCGCCTAAAGGACTTATCAAAACACAACAAGCTTATGAGCCAGAGTCCTCATCTCTAAACACTATAATTGGAACCATACTCCTAGAACCTTTAGATACCCTAAATCTCATACCTAGCAATGTATCCTCAAATGATAGGATACTTGCAAGAAGGCAAGTATATGGGTAGTCCATAAGGGAAACAAGGTTAACTTCCTGAATGATGCATGGATCCCTAACCAGCCAGCAATTAGGGACGTGATTGAAGGCCCCCTTACTCAGAATGATCTAATTGCTAAAATAGACACTGTCTACCAATCAGGGATTTGGGATCTTTCTACCATATACATGGACTTGTCCCTAAGAATTCCAAATTGATCAATTTTGTCTTCATTCCCCCAAATCCTACCAAGGATGCAAAACTAATCTGGGGATTAACTGCTAGTGGGTATTTCACCAACAGCTCTGCTTACTCCTTCCTTAGCAAAACCAAAAACAATGTTGAAATAGAGGAGGAAGGAACTTTCAATTGGATCTGGAAACTTCATACACCCAACAAAATCAAGAGCTTCATCTGGATTCTTACTCACAAAAGGTTACCTAATGGAGGCTACCTACACATAATTGGGGTTAACTGTAACCTTTAATGTTGTTTCTGCAATAATTTTGAAGAAACAAGTGACCGCATTTTCTTTGATTGCATAAATACAACCCAGTTCTGGCAAGACTTGCTATCCAGAGCCTCCATCGAGAGTAGTCTACAGAACCCCATCTTTTCACCCCAATAATGGCCCACCACTTGGAATACGCTTAGGAAAAACCCCTTTAATAGCCATATTCTTTGGGAAAACATCCTCCCTTTTTGTTTCTGAGATATTTGGCTATGCAGAAACCACAACTTGTTCAATAACAAAAAGGATAGAATAAAGACGGCCAACACCATCTCTAAAGCTACTAAATATTTTATGTTGGTAAAAAATACTTCCACCAAAATAACATTCCAAATCACTGTCAAATGGGAGCTGCCCAGAAGAGGTTTTTTTTAAGCTAAATATGGATGGGCAGCTGTCACGACCCAAATTCGGAGCCGTGATGGCGCCTGTCGTGGAACCAGGACAGCCACCTATCTAAACTAATCTAGGGCCACCTATCAGGGAAAATCCATTTTTAACAAGTCTGAAATCAATAACAATAGTAAGTTTGAATTTGAAAACAGTTTTATGAGAATCAAGAACCCAAATCCTACAAAACCCGGATCCAGTGTCACACAGTCATGAGCTGCTAATACATAATACAACCCGAAAAGAAATGACCAACAAAGCCTGAAAGTAAATACGACAGGTAGAAGAGAAAGAGATGACGAGATCACGGTCGCCAGCTGCTACCTCGTCAACTCTGATAAAACTGATGCTACTCACTGACCAGAGTTGAATCTCGATGTACCTGGATCTGCACAAAAGGTGCAAGGGGTAACGTGAGTACACCAACTCAGTAGTAACGAAACCAAACTATGGGCTCAGAGGTAGTGACGGACTAAACCTCCGATAATTTTGAACAACAGTATATAACTTGGACATGACAGTAATATATCAGAAAATAAACAAGATGCATCAATTCATGTCTGTGGCCCTGCATACCCGCATGAATTCATATAGAATCAAGAATGATGTGTACTCAATAATCAAACTTTCATAAAGTGGTTCACTCAATACTAGAATCTGGCCTTCCGGCCCAGGGAAAGTCCATCCTGGATATTACATAAACACAAGTGACACAGTCACTAAGTACTGAGGAAAAAGGCCGATCCAGCCCCACGGAGAAGATCCATCTCCGGAACATACGCTCCACGGAGAAGGTCCATCTCCGGAACACACTCGGACAAGATCCATGTCCAGGGAAGATCCATTATCCCTCAATATTTGTGCGCTCACTAGGGGTTTAAAGACTCCGGAGGGGCTCCTATAAGCCCAAGCGCTACATCAATCCAACGAAGGCATGATTCCAGGCTCGCTGTGGTGTGCAGTCCGACCTCATAACTGTCTCAAAACCAGGCTCCAAGACTCACTCAGTCAGTACCTCAGTCTCACTCACCATGCTCTAACACATGAAAAGCAGCCCAAACCAATGATAATATAGAAAAAACTAGCAATTTACGAGACTGGGGCATGAAAAATATACTATAACAGGACTGAGTACATGAAAACAATAATCATAAACAGAGACATCAATAATCGACCGTTCCGGTCTGAACATATCGGCGTGAAGCCTTAACATTTATACTTAGCATGATTTCTATTGCGTTCAAGGTAAATGCAACCTTCACTGTACCAATATCAACCTGAGATAACCATTAGACAGTGCCATGGGATGAGCTAGGCTACAAATATTCGGTGTACGCCCACATGCCCGTCACTTGGTAAGTGCGTCACCTTAATTAACATGAGATAGTTAGGGGTTTCGAACCCTCAGTTCCAAGTTTGGAAGCGTTATTTACCTCAAAACCGGCTAATATACTACTCCGCAGTGCCCTTGCCTCTAAATTCGGCCTCCGAGTGCTCCTAATCTACCAATAATAAGAAGTATAACATTATAATATGCTAAGGATTTGATCCAAATCGAAATTTATCAACAATGCTCAAAATCCCGAATTTGGTCAAACCCGTCCCCCGGGCCCACATCTCAGAACTCGATAAAATTTAAATCACAAGAATCTTCGTCCTCCCACGAGTCTATACATACCAAGAACACTGAATTCGGAGTCCAAATGATCCCTCAAGTCCCATTTTAAAGCTTCTTAATCCCAAGCCCTAATTACCCAATTTGCACTAATTTTTCCCAAGTTGTCCACCATAAATCCGACCTTTAATCACATATAAACGAGTTTAGAGTCCAAGAACCTTACCTTAATGAAGAACTACTGAATCCCCTCTTCAAAACCCCTTCAAAAGCTTCAAACCCGGATACAATATTGAGAAAGATGGCTAAAATTCGCGAAGGCACGCTTTTATACCTTCTGCCCAGTGGTCCGCACCTACGACCACTTACTCGCACCTGCGGATCCCAGGTGCGCACCTGCGGAAAATCCCAAGGACCTCAACTTCCGCACCTGCGATCGACCTCCCGCACCTGCGGCATCGCAGGTGCGACAATTACCTTGCACCTGCGGACTCTTCTCACTCAGCCAAACTTCCGCACCTGCGGAGCCATGCCCGCTCCTGTGGGAACGCACCTACGACTCCCCTTCTGCAGGTGCGAAAACAGCAGTAACAGCAACATCAGCAATAGAAAAACCATTCCAAACTCCCCGTTAATCACCCAAAACCATCTCGATCCCCTCGGGACCCCAACCAAACGTATCAACGCATCAAATATGATTATTAAAACTTAGTCGAGCATTCGAAACATCAAACACAAAATCAAAACCCCAAAAACACATTGAATTCAAGCCTATGAACTTTGAATTTTCTAAATTCCACCAACGATGTCGAAACTACCCAAAACAACTTCGATTGACCTAAAATTTTGCAGACATATCCAAAATGTCATTACGAAACTGTTCCAACTGTCGGAATTCCATTCCGACCCCGATAGCCTATTTTCCACTGCCGACCGAAAATCGCCAAAAACAACCTTCGCCAATTCAAGCCTAATTCTACACCGGACATCACAAAAATATTCCGAACACACTCCTAAGTCTCAAATCAGCTAACGAAGCTATCCGAGCCATAAAATCCGCATTCCGAGGTTGTTTCCCAATAAGTCAACTCTCGGCTGACTTTTCCAATTCTAAGGCTACTTTTAGAGACTAAGTGTCTCCATTCCTCCTATAACCACTCTGAACCCGGACTAATTAACTCTAATACATCATGAACAGTATAACCATGCTACAACCAGGCATAAATAGTGAAAATAATGCATGTTCTACGTAACGACCGATCGGGTCGTTACATTCTCCCCCTCTTAAACAAAGGTTCGTCCTCGAACGGGTCTAGAAACATACCTGGAGTCTCAAACAAGTGAGGATCTCTGCTCCGCATTTCTCGCTCGGTCTCCCAAGTAGCCTCCTCCACTGGCTGACCTCTCCTCTGCACCTTCACTGAAGCTATCTCCTTTGACCTCAACTTTCTGACCTCGCGAGCCAAAATAGCCATTGGCTCCACCTCATAAGACATATCATCCTCGAGTTGAACTGTGCTGAAGTCCAAAACATGAGATGGGTCACCAACATACTTCCGAAGCATCGACACATGGAATACCGAATGAACACTAGACAAGCTGGGTGGCAAGGCAAGTCTATAAGCCACATATCCCGCCTTCTGGAGCACCTCAAAAGGACCAATGAACCGGGGACTAAGCTTGCCCCTCTTCCCAAACCTCAAAACACCCTTCATGGGTGACACCTTCAGCAGGACCTTATCCCCCTCCATGAAAGACACATCCTGAACCTTCCGGTCAGCATAGCTCTTCTGCCTAGACTGAGCCGTGCGAAGCCGCTCCTGAATCAACTTCACCTCCACCAACACATCTTGAACCAAATCTGGGCCTAATAGCCTAGCCTCGTCAGGCTCGAACCAACCAACCAGAGATCTACATCTCCTACCATATAAAGCCTCATATGGCGCCATCTGAATACTAGACTGGTAGTTGTTGTTATATGCAAACTCCGCTAGAGGCAGAAACTGCTCCCACGAGCCACCAAAATCAATCACACAGGCATGCAACATGTCCTCCAAGATTTTAATAGTCCGCTCTGACTGCCCGTCAGTCTGAGGATGAAATTATGTGCTCAACTATACCTGCGTACCCATACCTCTCTGCATAGCCCTCCAAAACTGAGATGTGAACTGAGTACCCCTGTCAGAAATGATAGAAACTGGGACCCCATGCAATCAGACAATCTCCCTGATGTAAATACCAGCTAGCCTCTCCGAAGTATAAGTAGTACTGACCGGAATGAAGTGCGCCGACTTGGTCAGTCGATCCACAATGACCCAAATATCATCAAATCCCTTCGGAGTCCGTGGAAGCCCAACTACAAAGTCCATGGTGATCCGCTCCAACTTCCACTCCGGAATAACCATCTCCTGAAGCAATCCACCTGGTATCTGGTGCTCATACTTGACCTACTGGCAGTTGAGACACCGTGCTACATACTCAACAATATCCCTCTTCATCCGCCTCCACTAATACTGCTGCCTCAAATCCTGATACATCTTCGCGGCACCCGGATGAATGGAGTACCGCGAGCTATGGGCCTCTACTAATATCATCTCTCTAAGGCCATCTACATCGGGCACACAAATACGACCCTGCATCCTCATAACCCCATCATCACCAATAGTCACATCCCTAGCATCACCTCGACGAACCCTGTCCTGAAGAACCAACAAGTGTCGGTCATCGTATTGGCGTGCTCTAATATGATCATAGAGAGAAGACCGGGAAGCCATGCTAGCTACTACCCTTGGAGGCTCTAACAAATCAATCTCACAAGCTGCTCTGCTAAGGCCTGAACATCACGTGCTAAGGGTCGCTCTGCTGCTGAAAGATAAGCCAAACTCCCCAAACTCCCTGCTCGGCGACTCAGGGCATCGGCCACTACATTGGCCTTCCCCAGATGATATAGAATGGTGAGGTCATAATCCTTAAGAAGCTCCAACCATCTTCTCTGACGTAGATTCAAATCCTTCTGCTTCAGCAGATACTGCAAGCTACGATGGTCAGTAAAAATCTCACATTGTACCCCATACAAATAATGACGCCAAATCTTCAAAGCATGAACAATGGAAGCTAGCTCAAGATCGTGCACTGGATAATTCTTCTCGTGCACCTTCAACTGTCTGAACGCGTAGGCAATCACCCTATAGTCCTACATCAAAACCGCTCCCAAGCCAACTCTAGAAGCATCACAATAGACTGTGTAAGAACCCGAACCAGTAGGCAATACCAATACCAGAGATGTAGTCAATGCTGACTTGAGCTTCTGAAAGCTCTCCTCGCACTGATCGGACCATCTGAATGGAGCACCTTTCTGGGTCAATCTGATCAAAGGTGAAGCAATAGAAGAAAATACCTCCACAAAGCGACGGTAATAACCCGCCAAACCCAGGAAACTCCTAATCTCCGTAGCTGAGGACGGTCTGGGCCAACTCTGCACCGCCTCTATCTTCTTTGGGTCCACCTGAATACCCTTACTAGACACCACGTGACCCAAGAAAGCTACCGAACCAAGCCAAAACTCACATTTGGAGAACTTTGCATAAAGTTTCTCCTCCCTCAATCTCTACAACAAAACCCTCAAATATTGAGCGTGTTCTTCCTGGCTACGAGAGTACACCAGGATGTCATCAATGAACACAAGAATCAAGGTAAGGCTGAAACATGTTGTTCATCAAATGCATGAACGCGGCTGGGACATTGGTCATCCCAAAAGATATAACCAGAAACTCATAGTGGCCATATCTGGTCCTGAAAGCGGTCTTCGGAATATCAGAATCCCGAATCTTCAGCTGATGGTACCCAGACCTCAAGTCAATCTTGGAGAACACCCTAGCTCCCTGAAGCTGATCAAACAAGTCATCAATACGGGGCAGAGGATACCGGTTCTTCACTGTAACCTTGTTTAGCTGCCTATAGTCAAATACACATGTGCATAGACCCATCCTTCTTCTTCACGAACAACACCAGTGCACCCCAAGGTGACACACTAGGCCGAATGAACCCCTTATCTAGGAGTTCCTGAAGCTGCTCTTTCAATTTTTTCAACTCTGCTAGGGCCATGCGGTAAGGTGGGATAGAGATAGGCTATCAATACCAAACTCTGCTAAGTGGTAACACGATGTATAGAGTCTGACACCTGCTCGGTGCTGGAAGGTCGGAAGGAGAAGTGTTATAAGCTTTGAATGGAAGCCCCGGTAAACAGCGGCAGTAACTCTAACTGTCCAAAATCGATGTCCCTATCAGGTGGCATGCCTGGCAGGTCTGCAGGGAATACGTCTGGAAACTCACGGACCACAGGAACAGAATCGATGGAAGGAGTCTCACTACTAACATCCCTCACAAAGGCCAGATAAGACTCACATCCCTTCACAATCATACGTTGAGCCTTCAGATAGGAAATCACTCTACTAGGCACATACTCCACCGAACCTCTCCACTCAATCCTCGGCAATCCGGGCATAGCTAAGGTCACGGTCTTGGCGTGACAGTCAAGAACAACATGACATGGAGATAGTTAATCCATGCCCAAAATCACATCGAAGTCAACCATGCTAAGCAATAATAGATCTGCCCAGGTCTCCAGACCCCCAATAGATATAACACAAGACCGGTACACCCGGTACACCCGGTCCACCACAACAGTATCCCCTACCGGAGTCGACACATGAACATATGAAATCAAAGACTCATAGGGCGTATCCAAGAAATGTGCAAAGTATGATGAAACATATGAATACGTGGAACCAGGATCAAATAATACCGAAGCATCCCGGTGACAGACTGAGATAATACATGTAATCACTACATCTGAATCTATGGCATCTGGTATGGCCGAAAGTGCGTAGAAACGGGTATGTCCCCCACCTGATCGACCTCCCCCTCTAGGGCGGCCTCTGACTGACTGGCCTCCACCCTTGGCTGCCTAAGCAGGTGGTATAGAAACTGGTGCTGAAGCTGGAGGCTGGCTCCTGTGCTTAAATAAACTACCAGAAAGGCGGGGACAATACCTCTTTATGTGACCCGGATCCCCACACTCGAAGCAACCCCTCTTAGTAAAAGATGGTGGGGACTAAAGGGAACCCCTGGAACCAAAGTAGCTGCTAGAAGAGCCATGTGCTGAAGAACCTTGAACTGACTGTGGCCGGGATGAGCTTTGGGCTGGAAGTGCACTGAATGATGAACGCCCCGGATGAGAGCTACGAGGGTCGTGTCCTGATGAAGTACCACTGTAGACCGGGCGAGATGGCTGAGGAGGCCTGAAGGACGGCCTTTGTTGTGCTGATACTGACCTCGCGAGTGAACACCACCATAACTACCCGATCCTCGAGGCCTCTTGGCCTCCCTCTCAACACGCTCATGGCGGCGCACTGACTCAATCTCTCTGGCTATGTCAACTAACTCCTCAAAAGAAGCGCCAGATACCCTCTCCCTGGTCAGAAAGATCCGTAACTAATATGTGAGACCATCAACAAACCTCCGGATCCTCTCTCTGTCTGTGGGAACTAGCCAGATGGCATGACGGGCTAACTCAGAGAACCTCATCTCATACTGCGTCACGGTCATGTCTCCCTAACGCAAATGCTCGAACTCTCTGCGAGACTGTGGTATATACTTCTACAAAATGAGAATGAAGAACTTGTGCCATGTAAGGGGCACTGCATCAGCGGGTCTACGCCTCTCATAGGCCTCCCACCGAGCAAGTGCAGCTCCTGAAAACTGGAAGGTAGTAAATGGGACCCCACTGGCCTCTAATATCCCTGATGTGCGTAGTATCCTCTGACACTTGTCCAAGAAGGCCTGGTCATCCTCGCCCTCTGTACCACGGAAAGTCGGAGGCTGGAGTCTGCTGAATCTCTCCAACCTATGCTGCTCATCATCAACTAAAGTTGGGACCACATAATCCTGTACCGGAGCAATCTGCTGCACTGGAGCTGCCCCAAGTGACTGAAGTCCCTGAGTGCCCTACTCAGGTGTCCGGCATCTGGAGTCTAGATGACTCCCTCAGCCTGAGAAGTAGTAGCAGTAGTGGACAGCGACGTCCTGTGCCAAACTGGTGCACACCGTCAAAATCTGGGCTAGGGTCTCCTAAAGACCCAGAATCACAATGGGCACTGCTGGTGCGTGAGCCTGCCCCGCTGAAATCTCAGCTGCGGGGACCTAATCCTAGGCAATGGGAGGGTCCACAGGTGCTGCCCCGGCTGCTGTGCGGGCTGCGCCCCTCCCTCTGCCACAACCTCGACCTCTGGTTGATCCCGCTGGTGTCTGATCACCACTATCAGTAGCACGAGTTATCACCATCTATGAGAGAGTGAAAACAATAAATGTTTAGTTCTAGAATTCAACAGAGTCGCATGACAGAATTCAAAATGTGGAATTTTCCTAAGGGTTCTGTAGCCTCTCGAAGATAAGTACAGACGTCTCCGTACCGATCCGCAAGACTCTACTAAACTTGCTCATGACTGGTGAGACCTATTCAACCTAGGGCTCTAATACCAACTTGTCACGACCCAAATTCGGAGCCGTGATGGCGTCTGTCGTGGAACCAGGCTAGCCACCTATCTAAACTAATCTAGGGCCACCTATCAGGGAAAATACCATTTTTAACAAGTCTCAAATCAATAATAATAGTAAGTTTGAATTTGAAAACAGTTTTGTGAGAATCAAGAACCCAAATCCTACAAAACCCGGATCCAGTGTCACACAGTCATGAGCTGCTAATACATAATACAACCCGAAAAGAAATGACCAACATAGCCTGAAAGTAAATACGACAGGTAGAAGAGAAAGAGATGACGAGATCACGATCGCCATCTGCTACCTCGTCAACTGTTGCTACTCACTGACCAGAGTTGAATCTCGATGTACCTGGATCTGCACACAAGGTGCAGGGGGT
>ML266726.1:0-22790 GCA_005239495.1 Nicotiana undulata
GGCTCCAAATCTACCAAGTTCATATTTTTATCATCAACATATGCTTAAGGAATAAATTCCAATCGAAAATATCGAATTTAACTCAAAAATCTGAAATCGGTCAAAACCCGACCCCCGGGCCCCCGTCCCGAAACTCAGAAAGCTTTATAGAAAAATGTTCTTCATCTTCCCACGAGTTCGTACATACCGAAATCGGAGTCCATTTGACCCCTCAAATCTACCCTTGAAGGTCTCATAATCTCATGCCCCAAAATCCTATTTTTCTACTATTTTTCATGAATTAAAGGCAGGGGTTATGGTCTATAATCACCCATAAACGAGTTTTAATAATAAAATTGCTTACCTCTGTAATACCCACTGATTTTCTCCTTCACAAATCGCCCAAAATGCTTCTCCCCGGTCAAAATTTTGAAGAAAACTCGAACTGCTCGTTATATATATACTGTTCACGCGTTTTACTGCTCCCAATGGATTCCTTGTAAAATTTTAATCAATTTAGGCTGTTGAATCACTCAATTTGACCTTGTAATAAAGGAGATATGTAGGTTTTAAGATTTTAGTGCAGGTTTTTAATACATCGTCAGGGGCAATTTCGTTATTAACCTGAAAAATCTGGCAACCTTGGTAAAATGACCTTAAAATCCTCACACGATATCCAAATTCGACGATTCTTTTTGCTACGGGTCCGTAATTACGATACAGATCTAAAGATTCATTCAAAACAGTAATATGAGTTCATTTGTTCAATATGATATCATTTATGCTTGAAGAAACGACGTCGAAGCATAAGAAAAACAAGCACAACGTAGTCCAAACCTATCCGAAACTAACCCGAGCTCCTCGGGACCCCGTACGAACATACTAACAAGTCCCATTACATAACTTGAACTCAGTCGAACCTTTGGAACACCCAAAACAACACCAAAACACCAGATCTACGTCGAATTCAAGCATAAGAACTTCTAAGTCTCCAACTTTTGCCAATTCAAGCCTAATTCTACACCGGACATCACAAAACTATTCTGAACACACTCCTAAGTCCCAAATCACCTAACGAAGCTATCCGAGCCATAAAATCTGCATTCCGAGATTGTTTACCAATAAGTCAACTCTCAGTTGACTTTTCTAATTTTAAGGCTATTTTAAAGACTAAGTGACTAATTTCTCATTATAACCATTCCGATTTCAAGCCTACCAACTCTAACATATCAATAACAGTATAACCAACCTATGACAAGTCAATAACAGTAATTATAATACAAATTCTACGGAATGACCTGCCGGGTCGTTACAACATTCGAGGACGAATGTTCCAAAGGGGGGAATGATGTTACACCCCATATTTTCGTACGTGAGAGTACATCGTAAGTCAATTGATGTAAGCTCATAAATAATATTATATTTGATGGAATATAAAGTAAGTTAATCATGTTACATTGGAGGTTACAAATATTTAAGATCATGAATAACGAGTACCAAGAGGGTTGGAAATCTTAGAAGCTAAACCAATTGAAGAAAATAAGTTTCGTCGAAAGTCGACGAGTTTGGAATGTTATAACATGTACTTTAGGGTTAGACTATGGTTCATTACATAATAAGGAGGTTATGCTATGAGTTAATGTTTATCGTATGATAGTTTTGTTCTACATTTTGAAGTCAAGCAAGTTGTGGAACAAAAGTCGGCAAAAGTCTTCACAAGTTACACTCATAATGTGCTGAAAATTAGGTCAAATGTAACTAAGGTTTTCTCCCAATATACTTGGATTTATTGGATGATCTACCAACCGAATTTACGATCTATGAGTCTAGTTTCAAATTCATTAAACCGTTCATCGCTACGACGTAGGATTAGAGAGATATTTGCAGTTTCGCGAGACTGCGCAGACATCATAAGTTACAAGTAGGTGGATCACTAGAGCTTTTTGAGAAATACATTTCATGTATTATATGAGGTCATATTGGGACATATTATATACCAAATTGACGGTCTTGAAATGTAGTTTTCAACTCTCTTAACCGTTCATTCATACAACGTCAAGATAAAAAGATACAAGCGTCGGAAGATGGACCAATCCTAGGGTGCCAAGCTAGCACCTCTTTGACTTTTCCAAACTTTTGTTTTTGGTAATGACTTTTACAAACTTGATATATATAAAACTTAGGTCGGATTTCTCTTCATTATTCAGCATAAAACGACAAGAGAACACCCATAAACATAACCTCAAGCTATCTTCTAAGGTTTCAAAGAAGATTATCATCCCCGAGCATGAAATCGAGAAGCAATAACATCAAAACGATTCCTACGACATTAAGGAGTTGTGACATTTGCGTAGCTTGAGGTTGGGGAAGTATATACAAGGTATGTGAGGCTATCCCTTTCCTTCTTTTGCCCGACTTCGATTGCACATAATGCAATGAACGAGTTTCCAAAGATACTCTAATCTTAGATGCTAGCAGTACTTACATTGTTTCCCTTCTTATGGAACAATTGATGTTGAGGTTGCTTCTCTTATTCTTATGTTATCAATGTTGTTGGTACTTCCTGATTATTATAAGATTCTCAATGAAGAGTTAGCCCTAATGATGTGTACGGAGAATATCGACCTTACGTCACTCCGAAATATTCAGAACATGATTCCAATGAGTCCTACATGCATTATATATATGTATCTATTTTACTCTACTGAGTCGCGCTATCGTCGGCCGGGTATGGCACCTATTTTGCAACCACTGATCAGTTGGGTTTACCGAGTCATCTTTAAGGCCGGGTATGATGTGATGATGATGATGCCCACAAAGGCGAATGTTCTATGATGATGATGATGCCCACAGAGGCGGATGTTTTAAAAAGATTATGTGTATATATGTATCATGCATTTCATGTTACTGTCTCTTAGAAGCACTCAGATGATACAGGTTGTATCTCCTACATCTCTCTTTACATTACTGTTCTTATTTATTCTTTCCTACTTTACATACTCAGTACTTTATTCGTACTGACGTCCTTTTTATTTGTGGACGCTGCATGTCGTGCTGCAGGTCCTGATAGACAGGTAGACGCAGCTCCCCCACCACAGTAGGCTTTCATGTTCAGCGGTTATAGGCGAGATCCCTTCTCCGGACTTGCCGTGGTCTTGGTATGCATTTTGTTATAGATTTTATGGGTATGTCGGGGCAATGTTCCGGCTATGTTTCATTACTTATGCTTCTTTAGAGGCTCATAGACAAGTGTCGACTCATGTATAGTTTGGTATTCCTTGTTGGCTAATTTTTGTTGTATAGTCTTTTATGGCAGCGTTGTAGCTCGTACCTTTTATGTAGTTTCTTAGAACTCTAGTCATCCCATGTGATGTATGTTCATGATCCATATCTGCCATTTTATTGATCTCGTTATCCCTTAAAGATAATAAAGAAGACTAGATAAAATGTACGTTGGTGCTCGGCAAATGTGGCCCGGGTGCTAGTCATGATCCTCCAGTTTGGGTCGTGACAGTCATTCACTCTACGCAATTTCAATTACACTAACCAAGTAAACAGAACGACCTGACCCCGCTTGCAATCCACATACTAGGAAAGTAATCCACACATTTGGAGCAACAAGCAAACTCATACACTGCACGCACTACCCTTGCAAGTACAACTCAATCCTTCAATAAATTCCATTATCCGTAAGGTACATTACAACTTGAATCGAAGAATTTCCCGTTACTCGAGCCATTCTCAGCCTCCACCTCTGCAGGTCACAACTGATTCACCAATATACCTCGCACCGAAACCAGTACAACACATAATCGTGTAATCAACTTATCATTAGCGGACTCCCCCACTTGGTTCAAAGCCAACGACCAAGACAAACAGTAACTCACAATGCCCATACGCTATCACTGCCACTATACTGTGGTGAGATTTAACTAGATCCTTCATAAGCTCATATGACCCAAACCATCTAACCCTCAGATCATATGCAAATCTTGTATTCACCATAGTAATGGTCATGCCAACTCCCAGAAGCGATCTAAACTCAAATTACAACATACATCATTTAATGATAGAAAGAACTTACTACGGATAACATAAGGGTCACACACCTCAGGACAACCCGCAGGAGATACCCCTGCCTGCTTAACCTCAAAATGATGTCTCCCTATACACTTCCGAAAATCATAGCTATCACTCAATCACTATACCTTCCTACATTAGAACACGACCACTTCCTGCCTTCGAGACATCCCATTAAGCGGTATAAGAACCTGAAGCTAATGGCAATACTAACACTGGAGTTGTGGTCAAGGAAATCTTGAGCTTCTGGAAGTTCTACTCACACTCTTCTGACCACATGGATACCTTTACTGGACACCACGTGTCCCAAGAATGCTACTGAATTGAGCCAAAACTTCACACTTGGAAAACTTCACACAAAGTTTCTCCTCCCTATATCCTTGTAATACCATCATCAAATGCTGAGTATGCTACCCCTGGCTACGAGAGTAAGACAGGATGCCATCAGTAAATACAATAACAAAAAGTGCTAATAAGGTTGGAATACACCGTTAATCAAATACCTGAATGTTGCTGGGGCATTGGTCAGCCTAAAAGACATCACCAGGAGCTCAGAACACAACATGAAAATCCACACCACTCCACTACTACGCTACACAAGAGGTCGTTCACTACACTCACAACTTGAGGACATATTCTAAATTAAGACTGATGTCAATTACTCATTGGTTCTTGCTACATCTCCCACTAATCCATTCTGGTCACAATCGAACAACCTGAATACATCTAACGATCAGATCACACTCACCATGTAGTCATCTAGTCATAAATTCCCCTCAATAAGGGCACAAACGGACATATAAGTTCCCCAACACAAGTGCTCACACAAACGAAACCTCAGCACTCAAGCCACAGACAAAATCCGGCCTCAAGTCCTTCCGACTTGCCCATTATCAACATGCTAAAAATCACATCTCACCCATGGAGGTCACAAGTCGTCAATGTACAGTTGATACCAAGCGCTCAAGTGCACATTCGAATACACGAAAGGAATTCAAGGAGTTACGCTTTTGGCTGAATAAGAATGGATTCGCACGACAAGAATTCAAGAATGTGGGATGTTTCTTAAGGGTTCTGCAGCCTCTCGAAGATAAGTACAGACGTCTCCGTACCGATCTGCAAGACTCTACTAAACCTGCTCATGACCGTTGAGTCTTATGTAACCTAGAGCTCTGATACCAACTTGTCACGACCCCAAATCCTAACAGGTCGTGATGGCGCCTATCGTGGAACTAGGCTAGCCAACCATCACATCTACACATTTGTTTTAATATAATTCCTCAAAAATCATTAAATACCAGCATATTAAGTAAATAAATTTTCTCTAAGTCTGTAAGCGTTAATAATATAATTCAGCAGTCTAAACTAATCCCCCAGGACCGGAGTCAACCGATCACGAGCATCTAAGAATAAGACTAACTCTGCTAATGTCATAAACAATGTCTAGGAATAAAATACTAATACTAATAAAGAAAGCAAAATGGAAAATCTGCGGACGCTGGACAGCTACCTCGAAATCCCAAAGCTGACGGTGAACGAAACTCGGATGACTACTGCTCTGAACCAGTACCTGGATCTGCACACAGAGGTGCAGGGAGTAATGATGAGTACGCCAACTCGGTAGTAATGAAAATAAATCACAGTCTGAGAATAAGAAACACACAACACAAAACACCAATCCACAAAACAGTAAAATGCCAAGTCTCAGTAAAGTGTACATAAGTTCGAAAACCAGTTTCAGTAAAATCCTTTGAAACAAGTGTATTTTCCAATATTTTCTCAGTAAAACTCCCAAAAATATCAGTTTGAAAGATGAAACGAATCACAATCAAAACTGAGTAAAATATCATCATAAAACTGCCCCTCGAGCCATAATCATCACTCATAAATATTCCCTCAGCACCTCACCATCACTCAGTAATAGTCACTCAACACCTCACAGTCACTCAGCATCAGCCCCTCGGGCAACCTCATTGTCACTCATGCCTCTCAATCACTCATCACTCGGCACTCGCACTCAATAGGTACCTGCGCTCACGGGGTGTGTATACAGACTACGGAGGGGCTCCTACAGCCCAAGCGCTATAAACAAGCCACATCATGGCATAAATCATCTCTCAGGCTCTCGGCCTATCTCTCATATCATCAATATCCTCAAAATGTTGGCCCTCGGCCTCACTCAGTCAGACACTCTCAACATACCACTCGGGCCATAAATAAACGGGGTTCTCGACCCAAAACAATATTTCATTTCAAGAAATAATATCCAGTAATTCTAAGTGTCAAAACAATTTAGCAATAAGGACTGAGTGTAAAATCATAATTTATAAGTGAGGAAATATCAGGAAAATAGCCCCCAAGGGGTTAAAACAGATCGACACTAGGCCCCAACCATGGCTTACAACCCAAATAAATCAAATCATAGTAATACTATAGAACATATGCTTTAAAAGCAGTTTCGCAACTTAATAGTTGCCTAAAAAAGGAACATATTTCCAAATTTGCAATTCGTGCACGCCTCACACACATCATCCAGTGTGTGCGTCACTCCAAATCTGTGAAAGGATGTAAAGTCCAGGGTTTCATACCCTCAGGACAGGATTTAAAGATATTATTTACCTCAAACTAGCCCGAAAGCTATTCCGCAACACGCTTGCCTCTCGAATCAACTTCCGAGTGCTCCAAATCTATCAAGTTCAGATTATTCACATCAAATTATGCTAAGGGAATGAATTCCAATTGAAAAATATCAACTTTATACACAAAACCCGAAATTAGCCAAAACCCGACCCCTGAGCCCGCGTCTCAAAACTCGACAAACTTTATACCAAAACGATCATCATCATCTCACGAGTCCATACATATAAAGAACTATGAAATCGGAGTCCGTTTGACCCCTCAAATCATCCCTAAAAGGCCTCATAATCTCAAGCCCTAACTTCACTTTTTTCTACTAATTTTCCCCAATTAAACACTGTTAATTTAGTCCTTAATCATATATAATCGAGTTATGGGGTCCAAAATCCTTACCTCAATGAAGAACAATCATTTTCCCTCTTCAAAATAGCTCCAAAAGCTCTATTGCCGTTAAAAATGGTGGAAAAGTGGGCAAAGGTCGTGGATGGGGTTATTGAAATACACTGCCCAGATTACTCTATGCGAACACGGCCTATGCCTCGCGTTCGCGATGAACAAAATTTACCAGCCCTTATGTAACCCTATGCGATCGCATAAAATAAATTTTCCAACAGCCTTCTCCAACTCTTTCGGATAGCCTCTAGTATAATGGTCATACCTTTTTGTACAAAACTCCAAATTATAATTGGTTTAACTTTATGAAAACTAGACATCAAGGGCTACAACTTTCATTTTTGGATCCTCTTCAAATTCCTTATAGATTGTGAGTTATAATCTTCCAAAGTCGGGACAATGCAGCGGAAAGTTTACTCTATGCGATCGCGGGAAGCCTTATGCGATCGCATAGAACAACTAGATTTTTTCAAATTTTCTCTATGCTAACGCATCCAGATCAATACTATCACATTGTACACCCCTGAAGCCAAAAACCAGCAACTAGAAATGGCCTAGAAATGGTCCGAAACCACCTGAAACTCACCCGAGACCCTTGGGACCTCAACCAAAACATACCAACACATCCCATAACATCACACAAACTTAGTCGAGCCTTCGAATCACCAAAAACAATGCAAAAACACTAAATACACCTCAGATTCAAGTCTATGAACTTTGAAATCCAACGATGCCGAAACTATCCAAAACACATCCGATTGACCTGAAATTTTGCAGACATATCCAAAATGACATTACAAACCTGTTCCAACTTCCAAAATTCCATTCCGACCCCGATAGCCTATTTTTCACTGTCGACCGGTAATCGCCAAAAACTAACTTTCGCCAATTCAAGCCTAATTCTACACCAGACATCACAAAAATTTTCTGAACACACTCTTAAGTCCCAAATCACCTGACAAAGGTATCCGAGCCATAAAATCCGCATTCCGAGATCGTTTACCAATTAGTCAACTCCCAATTGACCTTTTTAACTATAAAGCTACTTTTAGAGACTAAGTGTCTCAATTCTCACTACAACCATTCTGAACCCGAGCCAACCGACTCCAACACATCAGAAACAGTATAACCAATGCATAACAAGGGAGAAACAGGAATACCAGTAAAATTCTACGAAATGACCGACCGGGTCGTCACAATTACTGCGTAAGATAAATTTGTCGAGAGAGCACATGAAGTAGAACGCTTTTACCTTGAGAGGATTTGAGACTAAAAATAGTCTGATTAGATCCAAACTCCAAAGTAATTGATATTAAAAAAACAAGATGCTCTGGAAAATATTATTCTTATGGTCATGTTTTTAAGATCCAGATTATCAACAAAGATGCTGCAGAAAAAGTATATGATTAGCTAGCTTAATAACATTATTTTTACAACTATTAAAAATATTAATGTGAGAAAGTTGAACAAAGGACCATAATGTCTATTTTATTTTATTTTTAAGATTAGATCACATTTCACATCAGCTTTCACGGCCTTCATGGCTTTAAACGTTAAGTTTTTTAATCTAAAACTTTGGTGTAGTGTATAATCTCACAAGATCAGCAGATACAAACCTTGGGTGAACTTGTTTGCATTCTTTTATGCCCTTTTCTCAACCAAAGCTAGTGTTGGATTGATCACTTCAAAACAAAGCTTTCAATACAATACTGCTTTTCTCAAAAAGTTATGGTTAGTGTCACGACCCAATTATTTTCCCTCCCCAAGGTCTCGTGACGGCACCTAGTCTCTACGACTAGGTAAGCCTAAAACATGCGGAAAAGTAAATCGGAAACAGGGATAAAACATTAAAGATAAAAACAGTAACCATAAAGCTTAAGCCGCTTGGCATTTACAATTTAGCTCTTCCAAAAACCCGGACTATCACAACTGTCACAAGAATAACACTATAGCTCAATACATCGAAACTGAGAGTATTTCTGTCTAAGTACAACGACTATACTAAGATAAGAGAGGGACTCGGAAGGCTCTGCGGACGTGGCAGAAATACCTCTAAGTCTCCCAAAGACTGTTGTTGCTGCTAATCTCGGTACTGCGTACGGTTACCTGGATCTGCACATGGGGAAAACATATGCAGAAGGGTGTGAGTACTCCACATTCGGTACCCAGTAAGTGCCGAGCCTAACCCCAATCAAGTAGTGATGAGGTCGGGTTGAGGCTCTACTGAGTTTATAAATAGACAGTTAAAATCTAACAGTTGAAATAAGCAGCAATAATTTACGGAAGTTTAAAGTAAATACTAGAAGAGAATAATGTAAATAGATCTTGGCTCAGCACAACATATAACGCAATAAATACTCGTGCAATGCAATACAGGGGAAAGATCTCAGGTCTCGGCCCGCAGTCCCAATGTAAATATGCAGTGCAATGCAGTACAGGGGAAGATCACAGGTCTCGGCCCGCAGTCCCAATGTAAATATGCAATGCAATGCAGTACAGGGGAAAGATCACAGGTCACGGCCCACAGTCCCACTGTAAATATGCTATGAAATACAGGGGAAAGATCACAGGTCTCGGCCCGCAGTCCCACTGTAAATATACTATGAAATACAGGGGAAAGATCACAAGTCTCTGCCCGCAGTCCCACTGTAAATATGCTATGAAATATAGGGGAAAGATCACAGGTCTCTTCCCGCAGTCCCACTGTAAATATGCTATGAAATACAGGGGAAAGATCACAGGTCTCTGCCCGCAGTCCCACTGTAAATATGCTATGAAATACAGGGGAAAGATCACAGGTCTCTGCCCGCAGTCCCACTGTAAATATGCAATGCTAGATGTATAGGATGTAGCGTAATTCAAAAGTTTAGGACATCGTTGGCAAAAATAGAGTAAAATACTTCAACGATGTTCAAATAGTAGTAATGAGTGGAAAATCAAGTAAAATCGGTTGGTAGGTTTAAATCTTAAGTTGCCACTCAGTTTCCACTCAGTCTAGTTCAGTAATAGTAATATTTGGAGTGAAAATGAGATATGCCATAGTAAGAACGATGGAAATTCGGTGAAAATAACCCATGCACGCATCCGTCACCTCACGTACACGGGGTATTTATAGTAAAGATCAGTTAAAAATGCCTAAGGGAAATTCCCCAACAAAGAGTTAGGCAAGCCACTTACCTCGACAGTGCTAATCAACCAATAATCACGCTCTTGCCACGAGTATCCGACTCCGGGTGGCCCAAATCTATTCAACTCGATTGCATATTGTAAATATCATTTCAAGAAATCAAAGTAACTAATTAATTCAAAGCTAATACGAAAAATTAGGAATTTTGACAAAAACGCCCCTCGGCCCCATGTCTCGGAATCGGGTAAAAGTTATATTTTCCGCACAACCGTTTATTCACGAGTCTAACCATACGAAAAACTCTCAAATCGAAGGTCAAATACCCAATCAAAAGCCCAAAATTTGGTCTAAAAAGTTTCTTTCATCCTTTCCCAAATTTTTGCTCAAAATTTCGAAATTAAAGGTAGAAATTAAGATTAGATTCATGGAAATTTGTCTATATAGGTTAGGAATCACTTAACCAAATTACCCAGTGGTAAAAGTCTCCACGAATCATCCTTCCCGAGCTCCAAATTCGAAAATGGTGAAAAATAACTTAACCCTCGGAATTGGGTCCTTAAAAGTCGGCCCAGGGCTTTCGCACTTGCGGCTTCTAGGATCGCACCTGCGGAAGATACATCTCAGGTGCGGAAATCACTAAAGGCACCTGGGTCCGCACCTGCGATCGATTGGTCGCACCTGCGGTACCGCACCTGCGGAACCCAGGTCGCACCTGCGACCACTGGCCACCCCACTCACAACCGCATCTGTGACCAAGCCTACCGCACCTACGTGTCCGCACCTGCGGAAAAACCATCGCAGGTGCAAGACACCAGAAAGAGGTCTGGTTCAGCAACTGATCAAAGTTCCAAACTCCCCCGTTGGGCATCCGAAACAACCCCGAGGCCCCCGGGACCTCAACCAAACTTACCAACTGACCCAAATACCTTATTCAGACTTAGTCGGGCCTTAAAAACATATCCCATAACATCAAAATCATCAATTGTGCATAGATTCAAGCCTAAGAACTTAGGAATTTTCAAGAATTCACATTCGACGCCGAAACACGTCTAAACCTATCTGAATGACCTCAAATTTTGCACACAGGTCACAAATGGCATTCCGGACCTGCTGCCGCTTTCAGAATTCCATTCCGAGTCTGATATCAAAATCTCACCTATCGGCCAAAATCGCCAAAATTCTAACTTTCGTCAATTCAAGCCTAAATCTACATCCGACCTCGAGAACATATTCCGAACATGCTCCTAACCCCGAAATCACCCAATGGAGCTAACGGAGTCGACATAATTCCATTCCGGATCTGTCTTCACATAGCTCTAGCTACGGTTCAATTTCTAAAGTTAAATTCACCCCAGAGGACTATGTGTCCAAAATCACTCCAACTTTCATCACTCAATGCTCCAACATGTTCCATTAACATAATAAGACATGGGAGAAGCCGTTATTAGGGGATCGGGGCGCTAACTCTTAAAACGACCGACCGAATCGTTACATTCTCCCCCTTTTAAGAAAATCGTTCGTCCTCGAACGAGAAAAGAAACATAACTAAAGCTGTGAATAGATGAGGGTACTGACTCCGCATGTCCTGCTCCGTCTCCCAAGTCGCCTCCTCGACCAGATGACCCCTCCACTACACTTTGACTGAGGAAATATTCTTCGACCTGAGTTTTCTGACCTGCATGTCTAATATAGCCACAGGATCCTCAACATATGCTAGGTCTTTGTCCAATTGGACTGAGTTGAAATCCAAAACATGAGTCGGGTCACCGTGATACTTCCTGAGCATAGAAACGTGGAATACCGGATGAACTCCTGCTAGGTTGGGAGGCAAGGCCAACTCATAAGCAACCTCCCCAACCCGCTGCAACACCTCAAAAGGGCCAATGAACCTCGGACTCAGCTTAACCCTCTTCCCGAATTTCATGACGCCTTTAATAGGCGATACCCGAAGCAAAAGTCGATCGCTAGTCATAAATGCCAAGTCACGAACTCTCCGGTCCGCATAACTCTTCTGCCTGGACTGAGCGGCGCCAAGTCTCTCCTGAATCACCTTCACCTTGTCCAGGGCATCTTGGACCAAATTTGTACCCACAATCGGGCCTCGCCTGGCTCAAACCATCCTACTGGGGACCTGCAACGCCTACCATATAAAGCCTCAAACGGGGCCATCTGAATTCTGGACTGGTAGCTGTTATTATAGGCAAACTCTACAAGAGGCAAGTGCTGATCCCATGATACTCTAAAATCCATCACACAGGCACAGAGCATATCCTCAAGAATCTGAATCGTGCGCTCGGACTGTCCGTCTGTCTGAGGGTGAAATGTCGTGCTGAGGTCTATCTGAGTTACCAACTCACTATGCAAGGCTCTCCATAAATGCAAGGTGATTTGAGGACCTCGGTCTGATATAATAGATACCGGTACACCGTGCAACCGAACTATCTCCCGAATGTAGATGGGCCAACTTCTCAGAAGAATATGTAGTCAACACTGGAATGAAGTGGGCTGATTTGGTCAGCCGGTCCACAATCACCCAAATAACATCATGCTTCCTCAAAGTCTGAGGAAGTCCAACCACGAAGTCCATGGTGATCTGCTCTCACTTCCACTCTGGAAGCCTAATCTGCTGAAGTAATCCTCCCGGTCTCTGATGCTCACACTTGACCTGGTGACAATTGAGGCATCTGGCTACAAACTCCACTATATCCTTCTTCATCCCCCGCCACCATTAGTGCTGCCTCAGATCCTGGTACATTTTCGTGGTACCGAGATGAATGGAGTACCGCGAGCTTTGGGCCTCCTCAAGAATAAACTCCCGAAGTCCATCTACATCGGGCACACAAATACGGTCCTGCAGCCTCAGCACACCATCATCACCTATGGTCATATCCCTAACACCATCCCGCTGAACTCTATCCCGAAGAGCTCGAAGGTCGGGATCATCATACTGGCGTTCCCGAATGTGGTCATAAAGAGAAGATCGAGCAACAACACACGCCAATACCCGGTGAGGCTCGGAAAGATCCAGTCTCACAAACTGACTGGCTAAGGACTGAACATCCAAGGTTAAGGGCCTCTCAGCTGCACGAAGATTTGCCAAACTACCCAAACTCTCCGCACGGTGGCTCAGGGCGTCGGACACCACATTGGCCTTTCCCGGGTGGTATAATATAGTGATGTCATAATCCTTGAGTAACTCCAACCACCTACGCTGGCGCAAATTGAGATCCTTTTGCCTGAAAATGTGCTGCAAACTCCGATGGTCCGTGAAGATCTCACAAGGAACCCCGTATAAATAATGACGCCATATCTTTAGGGCGTGAACAATCGCTGCCAACTCGAGATCATGCACAGGGTATTTCTTCTCATAAACCTTCAAATGTATGGACGCGTAGGCAATCACCCTACCGTCCTGCATCAACACCGCCCGAAGTCTAATCCTCGAAGCATCATAGTACAATGTATAGGACCCCGAACCGGTAGGTAATACTAACACCGGAGCTGTAGTCAGGGTTGTCTTGAGCTTCTGAAAGCTCTCCTCACACTCATCAGTCCAAATAAAAGGTGCACTCTTCTGGGTCAGTCTGGTCATGGGTGCTGAAATGGATGATAATCCCTCCACAAAACGATGATAATACCTGGCCAAACCGAGGAAACTGCGAATCTCAGTAGCTGAAGACAGTCTAGGCCAACTCTGCATTGCCTCCACCTTCTTCGGATCTACCTTGATCCCATCCGAAGATACCACATGTCCTAAGAATGCCACAGAATCAATCCAGAATTCACACTTAGAGAATTTGGCATACAACTTCTTCTATGTCAAGGTCTGAAGCACGGTCCACAAGTGCTGCTCATGGTCCTCCTAGGACTGAGAATATACCAGGATGTCATCAATGAATACGATGACGAAAGTATCAAGATACGTCCGAAATACGTTGTGCATCAGGTGCATGAAGGCTGCTGGGGCATTGGTCAGCCCAAATGACATAACAAGGAACTCATAGTGGCCATATCTGGTCCTGAATGCAGTCTTCGGGATATCCGGCTCCCGAATCTTCAACTGATGATAACCCGAACGAAGATCAATCTTGGAGAACACCCTAGCACCTTGTAACTAGTCGAATAAATGATCAATGGGGTGCAATGGGTACCTGTTCTTCACTGTCACCTTACTCAGCTACCGGTAGTCGATGCACATACACATCAAACCATCCTTTTTCTTTACAAATAACATCGGAGCACCCCAAGGTGATACACTGGCCCTGATGAAACCTTTGTCAAGCAACTCCTGCAACTGCTCCTTCAACTCCTTTAACTCAGGAGGAGCCATGCGATAGGGAGGAATGGAAATGGGCTGAGTGCCCGGCAACAAATCAATGCCAAAATTAATGTCTCTGTCAGGCGGCATACCCGAAAGATCAGCTGGAAAAACGTCAGGGTAGTCCCTCACAACTGGAACTGGCTCAATTGTAAGGGTCTCAGCACTCACATCTCTCACATAAGCATGGTATGCATCACATCCCTTCCCAACCATCCGCTGAGCCTTTAGAAAAGAAATGACTCGACGTGGAGTATACTCTAAAGAACCTCTCCACTCTAACCTAGGTAGTCCTGGCATAGCCAACTTCACGGTTTTGGCGTGACAATCAAGAATAGCATAATGGGGCGACAACCAGTCCATGCGCAAGATAACATCAAAATCTACCATACTGAGTAATAATAAATTAGCCCTGGTCTCAAAACCACTGATGGAAATCAAACACGACCGATAAATGCGGTCCACAACAAGAGAATCTCCCACAAGAGTAGAAACATATACGGGGAAACCCAAGGAATCCCGAGATATCCCCAAATGTGAGGCAAAATAAGAAGACACATATGAATATGTCAAACCTGGGTCAAATAATAGTGATGCATCCCTATGAAAAACGGGGACAATACCTGTGATAATTGAAGGACCTGAAAGTATAGCTGGAGGACCTGGTGGGAGACGTGGAACCTGATAAGTCTTCGGTGGTGCACCCCTCCTAGCTCTGGGGCGATCCCTGACCATGTGAAGAGGGTCACCACATCCAAAACAACCACTCTGAGAGCGTGGCTGCTGCCGCTGACTCTGAGCTGGCCTGCTGGATTGGCCGGTGATAGCACCTCGAGCAGGAGGCACCTGAGATACTGGTGATGCAATAAGGTTCCCGAGCCCTTCGGAGGAGCTGGAATACCACTAGCTGCTGGGAGAGCTGAATGAACAGGGCGACTCACAAAGCCCCTACCATAGCGTTTTGCTGGTGCACGAGCTCCTAAAAACTGACCAGTCTCTCGAGACCTCTTGGCCTCTCTCTCCTCTCTGTCCCGGGCCAACATACTTTCAATACTCCGGGCAATACTCACTGCCTGCTGGTAAGTAATGTCTGTCTCTAGCTCTCTGGCCATACTAGTCTGAATGCTGGGATGAAGCCCCTCAATAAAGCGTCGAACTATCTCTCTGACAATAGAAACCAAAGTTGGGGCATGGCGTGCCAAGTCACTGAAACAGACTGCATACTCCGACACCGTCATAGTACCCTGGAGTAGCTGCTCAAACTCTGCACGCCAAGCATCCATGAGACTCTGAGGGACGAACTCATCTAGAAACATCTCTGAAAACTGAGCCCAAGTTAGTAAAGCTGCCTCGCCCGGACTGCTAAGCTCAAAAGCATGCCACCACTGGTAAGCTACTCCCCTTAGCTGGAAAGCAGTGAATGAGACCCCACTCGTCTCCACGATACCCATAGTGTGGAGAATGCGATGACACTCCTCAAGAAAACCCAGAGCATCATCTGAAGCTAATTCGCTGAACTCGGGTGGATGGTACTTCTTGTACCTCTCAAGACGGCGCTGCTCAGACTCCGATGCAGCTGCTCTGGCCTCATGCTGAACTGGAGCTGCTGGAGGCATATGGATATACTCTGGAACCTGCCCCATATGAACCCTCTGCTCAGGAGTACGGGCTGCGGAAGTCTGTGCCCCTCCCCCGACCTGGGATGTAGCTGGGGCTATCGGAAGTAATCCCGCCAGAGACAGAGTACTGAAGGCACTCAAGAACTGAGCTAAGGTCTCTTGGAGGGCTAGAGTAATAGAAGGAACCTACGGTGCCCCTCCAACTGTAGCTGCTGGGGGATCCTCTGCCTTTGCTCTGGCCGGTGCTCGGGCTGCAACGCGTGCTGGTCCCCTGCCCCAGACCCTGCCTCTCGTGGCTCCGACTGGGGGCTCGGGTGCCTGGTCATCAATACGTCCGGTACGAGTACGAACCATCTGTAAGCAAGAATAGAATAGAGTTTAAGAGTTTTTGATGACAGTAACTAGCACGATAAGGAATTCCAAGAGGTATGATTGTTCTTAACAGTTACATAGCCTCTCGAAGATAGATACAGACGTCTCCACACCGATCCGCGAGACTCTAATAAACCGGCTTGTGACATTGTGACTTCTATGAACCTAGACGCTCTGATACCAACTTGTCACGACCCAATTTTTTCCCCTCCACAGGGTCTCGTGATGGCACCTAGTCTCTACGACTAGGTAAGCCTAAAACATGCGGAAAAGTAAATCGGAAACAGGGATAAAACATTAAAGATAAAAACAGTAACCATAAAGCTTAAGCCGCTCGGCATTTACAGTTTAGCTCTTCCCAAAACCCGAGTTATCACAACTGTCACAAGCTTAACACTATAGCTCAATACATTGAAACTGAGAGTATTTCTATCTAAGTACCACAACAATACTAAGATAAGAGAGGGACTCGGAAGGCTTTGCGGACGTGGCAGGAATACCTCTAAGTCTCCCAAAGACTGTTGCTTCTGCTAATCTCGGTACTGCGTACGGGTACCTGGATCTGCACATGGGGAAAACATGCGCAGAAAGGCGTGAGTACTCCACATTCGGTACCTAGTAAGTGCCTAGCCTAACCCCAGTCAAGTAGTGACGAGGTCAGGTTGAGGCTCTACTGAGTTTATGAATAGACAGTTAAAATCTAACAGTTGAAATAAGCAGCAATAATTTACGGAAGTTTAAAGTAAAAACTAGAAGAGAATGATGTAAATAGCTCTCAGCTCAGCACAACATATAATGCAATAAATACTCGTGCAATGCAATACAGGGGAAAGATCTCAGGTCTCGGCCTGCAGTCCCAATGTAAATATGCAGTGCAATGCAGTACAGGGGAAAGATCAGAGGTCTCGGCCCGCAGTCCCACTGTAAATATGCTATGAAATACAGGGGAAAGATCACAGGTCTCGGCCCGCAGTCCCACTGTAAATATGCTATGAAATACAGGGGAAAGATCATAGGTCTCTGCTCGCAGTCCCACTGTAAATATGCTATGAAATACAGGGGAAAGATCACAGGTCTCTGCCCGCAGTCCCACTGTAAATATGCTATGAAATACAGGGGAAAGATCACAGGTCTCGGCCCGCAGTCCCACTGTAAATATGCTATGAAATACAGGGGAAAGATCACAGGTCTCGGCCCGCAGTCCCACTGTAAATATGCTATGAAATACAGGGGAAAGATCACAGGTCTCGGCCCGCAGTCCCACTGTAAATATGCTATGAAATACAGGGGAAAGATCACAGGTCTCGGCCCGCAGTCCCACTGTAAATATGCTATGAAATACAGGGGAAAGATCACAGGTCTCGGCCCGCAGTCCCACTGTAAATATGCTATGAAATACAGGGGAAAGATCACAGGTCTCGGCCCGCAGTCCCACTGTAAATATGCTATGAAATACAGGGGAAAGATCACAGGTCTCGGCCCGCAGTCCCACTGTAAATATGCTATGAAATACAGGGGAAAGATCACAGGTCTCGGCCCGCAGTCCCACTGTAAATATGCTATGAAATACAGGGGAAAGATCACAGGTCTCGGCCCGCAGTCCCACTGTAAATATGCTATGAAATACAGGGGAAAGATCACAGGTCTCGGCCCGCAGTCCCACTGTAAATATGCTATGAAATACAGGGGAAAGATCACAGGTCTCGGCCCGCAGTCCCACTGTAAATATGCTATGAAATACAGGGGAAAGATCACAGGTCTCGGCCCGCAGTCCCACTGTAAATATGCTATGAAATACAGGGGAAAGATCACAGGTCTCTGCCTGCAGTCCCATTTTAAATATGCTATGAAATATAGGGGAAAGTTCACAGGTCTCTACTCGCAGTCCCACTGTAAATATGCTATGAAATACAGGGAAAGATCACAGGTCTCGGGCCTCAGTCCCACTGTAAATATGCAATGCAAGATGTATACCGGATGTAGCGTAATTCAAAAGTTTAGGAAAAACCGTTGGCAAAAATAGAGTAAAATACTTCAATGATGTTCAAATTGTAGTAATGAGTGGAAAATCAAGTAAAATCGGTTGGTAGGTTTAAATCTTAAGTTGCCACTCAGGCTAGTTCTGCAATAGTAATATTTGGAGTGAAAATGAGATATGCCATAGTAAGAACGATGGAAATTCGGTTAAAATAACCCATGCACGCACCTGTCACCTCACGTACACGGGGTTTTTATAGTAAAGATCAGTTAAAAAGCCTAAGGGATATTTCCCAACACAAAGTTAGGCAAGCCAGTTACCTCGACTGTGCTAATCAACCAATAATCACGCTCTTGCCACGAGTATCTGACTCCGGGTGGCCCAAATCTATTCAATTCGATTGTATATTGTAAATATCATTTCATGAAATCAAAGTAACTAATTAATTCGAAGCTAATATGCGAAATTAGGAATTTTGACCAAAACGTCCCTCGAGCCCATGTCTCGGAATCGGGTAAAAGTTATATTTTTCGGACATCCGTTCACTCACGAGTTCAAAATTTGAGGTCAAATACCCAATCAAAAGTGCAAAATTTGGTCTAAGAAGTTTCTTCCATTTTTCCCAAAGTTCATCTCAAAATCTCGAAATTAAAAGTAAAAAATTAAGATTAGATTCATGGAAATTGGTCTATATAGGTTAGGAATCACTTACCCAAAGTACCCAGGTGCAAAAGTCTCCAAGAATCGTCCTTCCCGAGCTCCAAAATTCGAAAATGGTGAAAAATAACTTAACCCTCGGAATTGGGTCTTTAAACGTTTGCCTAGGGCTTTCGCACATGCGGCTTCTAGGATCGCACCTGCTGTCAAGACCCATCTCCCTCTGACTGGGTCTCGTGATGGCACCTAGTCTAGACGACTGGGTAAGCCTATGCCTTAAGCGAAATTTAGATAAAACAAAAAAAATAACTGTAAGTGAACTAATTCATGATAAAGTCGACGCCGCTCAACATAAACAGTTACTTTACCCAGAACCCGGAATATCACCATACATCACAAGCTACTCTACTTCTCAAAACACAACTGGAAAAGAGAAGATTGTATAGTTTCGTCTACAAGTATTACGATGTCAAGATAGGAAGGGGACTCGGAATCTGCGGACGCTGCAGATTATACCTCGAGTCTCCTGATACTGTTGTTGCTGACTAGCTGAGATACCGCGTGCTAGGACCTGGATCTGCACATGGGAAAAACATGCACAGAAGGGCGTGAGTACTCCACATTTGGTACCCAGTAAGTTCCAAGCCTAACCCCAGTCAAGTAGTGACGAGGTCAGGTTGAGGCTCTACTGAGGCTGCAGTTCAAAATAAGACAGATATAGTTAACAGCTAAGTAGACAGTAATAATTAACGGCAATTCAAAGTATGGATCAGAAGAAAGAGTAATGAATCTCCTGTTCGGCACAACATATAACTCAGGTGATAATCGTGCAATGCAATACAGGGGTAAGCTCCCGGATCTCGGTCCGTAGTCACAATTTAAATATGCAATGCAGTACAGGGGGAAAGCTCCCGAATCTCGGTCCGTAGTCCCAATTTAAATATGCAATGCAGTACAGGGGGAAAGCTCCCGAATCTCGGTCCGTAGTCCCAATTTAAATATGCAATGCAGTACAGGAGGAAAGCTGCCGGATCTCGGTCCGTAGTCCCAATTTAAATATGCAATGCAGTACAGGGGGAAAGCTCCCGGATCTCGGTCCGTAGTCCCAATTTAAATATGCAATGCAGGACTATATATATATATATATATCGGATAAAGTGAAGTTTCAAGGTTTGGGGAAAATCATTAGTAAATACGGGTAAAGTACTTAGACTGTGTTCAAAAAGTAGTAACGAGAGAAAAAACAAGTAAAATCAGTGGTTATGATAAAATATTAAATTGTTGTTCAGCTCAATCAAGGGCACTAATAATAGAATTGAAATTTAGGCAGGTTATAGAGAAAAAGAATTATGGAATTTCCGTGAAAATAACCCATGCACGCGCTCGTCACCTCACGTACACGGGGTTTTTATAGGAATAACCAGTAAAAATGCCTAAGGGAGATTCCCCAACACAGAGTTAGGCAAGCCACTTACCTCGACTGTGTAAATCAATCAGTGATCACGCTCTTGCCACGAGTATCCAACTCCAGGTGGTCCAAATCTATTCAATTCGATTGCATATTGTAAATATCATTTCAAGAGATCAAAGTAACTAATTAATTGGAAGCTAATACGCAAAATTAGGAATTTTGACCAAAACGCCCCTCGGTCCCACGTCTCGGAATCGGGAAAAATTTATATTTTCTGAACCCTTGTTCGCTCACGAGCCTAACCATATGAAAATCTCTCAAATCGGAGGTCAATTACCCAATCAAAACCCCAAANTCGCGGAGAGTAAGTATCCCATGCGCCCAAATAACCCAATGCGACCGCGTACAGTGACCTGCGATCGCGTACCCTCACGCCCCAAGACCTATGCGATCGCGACCTGTTGAATGCGATCGCGGAGACCAAACTTAGAAAGCTCTGCGATCGCGGACCATACCTTGCGATCGCAGAGAACAAACTCGAGCCTTCCATGACTTACCCTCTGTGATCGCGGCTAATGCCCTGCGATCGCAGTGAACCAGAAACTATTGGTGTAAAAACCAGCAAACCAGCAATGGGTTAAGGCCAAGATGTGTCCGTTTGAACACCCGAAACCCACCAGAGGCCCCTGGGACCCCACCCAAAACCACCAACTAGTCCAAATACCTTATTCGAACTTGGTCGAGCCTTAAAAACACGCTCCATAACATCAAAATCATCAGATAAGCATAGATTCAAGCCTAAGAACTTAGGAATTTTCAAAAATTCACCTCCGACGCCGAACCACGTCTAAACTCGTCCGAATGACCTCAAATTTTGCACACAGGTCATAAATGACATTCCGGACCTGCTATCGCTTTCGAAATGCCATTCCGAGTCCGATATCAAAATCTCACCTATCGGCCGAAATCGCCAAAATTCTATCCTTCGCCAATTCAAGCCTTAACCTACGTCTGGCCTCAAAAACACATTACGAACACGTTCCCAACCCCGAAATCACTCAACGAAGCTAACGGAGTCGAATGATTTCCATTCCGGATCCGTCTTCACACAGCTCCCGCTCCGACCCAATTTCTAAGGTTAAAGCTCACCTTAAAGGACTATATGTCCAAAAACACTCCAATTTTCATCACTCAACGCTCCGACTCGTTCCATTAACCTAATAAGACATGGGAGGAATAGTTATCCAGGGATCGGGGTGCTAACTCTCCAAAACGACCGGCGAGGTCGTTACATTCTCCCCCTCTTAAGAAAATCGTTCGTCCTCGAACGAGTATAGAAACATACCTGAAGCAGTGAATAGGTGAGGGTATTGACTCCGCATATCCTGCTCGGTCTCCCAAGTCGCCTCCTCGACCGGATGACCTCTCCACTGCACCTTGACTGAAGCAATATCCTTCGATCTGAGCTTACTAACCTACCTGTCCAAAATGGCAACAGGCTCCTCAACATATGATAGGTCCTTGTCCAACTGGACTGAGCTGAAATCCAACACATGAGTCGGGTAACCATGATATTTCTGGAGCATGGACACGTGGAATACCGGATGAACACATGCGAGGTTGGGAGGAAAGGCCAACTCATAAGCAACCTCCCCAACCAGCTGCAATATCTCAAAATGGCCGATGAACCTCGGACTCAGCTTACCCTTCTTCCCAAATCTCATGACGCCCTTCATCGGCGATACCCAAAGCAAAACCCGATCACCAGCCATGAATGATAATTCACGAACTCTCTAGTCCGCATAACTCTTCTGTCTGGATTGGGCTGTGCGAAGTCTATCCTGAATCACCTTCACCTTGTCCAAGGCATCCTGAACCAAATCCGTACCCAACAATCGGGCCTCGCCCGTCTCGAACCATCCAACTGGAGACCTGCACCGCCTACCATATAAAGGCTCAAACGGCGCCATCTGAATGCTGGACTGATAGCTGTTATTGTAAGCAAACTCTGCAAGAGGTAAGTACTGATCCCATAATCCTCCAAAATCAATCACACATGCCCGGAGCATATCCTCCAAAATCTGAATGGTGCGCTCGGACTGTCTGTCCGTCTAAGGGTGGAATGCTGTACTGAGATCAATCTGGGTACCCAACTTACTATGAAAGGCTCTCTAGAAGTGCGAGGTGAACTGAGGACCTCGGTCTGAAATAATAGATAC
>ML266728.1:0-13090 GCA_005239495.1 Nicotiana undulata
AAGATAATATAAATCATGGCACGGCATCACCCTTCGTGCTTTTACTCTCTTTCTCACAATGCACTGTATAATGTGAGGCAATATAAATCATGGCATGGCATCAACCTACGTGCTTTTAATCAATGTGAATCATGGCACGGCATCAACCTTCGTGCTTTTACTCTCTTCCTCACTATGCATTTTATGATGTAATCAATGTAAATCATGGCACGACATCACCCTTCGTGCTTTACACTCTTCCTCACCAAAACAATGACAAATATCAAATGGCAAGGAATGTAGCATAGTGGAAATACACATCATAATCACCCAGCAAGGGGAATATATCAGTCAATATCATAACAGTTGCTCGGGAAGGGTCTCAGCTATAACCAATCTTTTCACGTATATCCTTTGTAGTTGGGTCCTCAATAGAACCATTACATCGCAAGTTCATCAACAATGATTTTCAACAACAATCAACTTCCAAGTAGAGACAATTTCATAATACACCGAATATGGAAGTAATAATAAGAATTTCATCAAAAATAGACTCACGGGCATGCTTGACTCACAATGCATAGGTATTCGTCACCTCACCTATGCATTGAACATGATAAACACTTAGAACATAGCATATAATACCTCTTCCCTCACCAAAGCTAGGCAAGACACTTACCTCGGGTCAAAGAATAGCAATTCAAACCTCTAACACCGTCTTTCCTTTGGAATTCAACTCCGAAATAATGATATCTAGTCATAATTAACTTATTAACATCAATAATGACTCATTAATACAATCCCATAGCCTAAATATACAATTCCTAGCATTCTTTCAAAAATACAAAAATTCGACCCCGGGCCCGCTTGGTCTAAACACAAGGCTCGGACCAAAACCTGATTACTCATACCCCCACGAGTTCAAATATATGATTTGTTTTGAAATTCGACCCCAAATTGAGGTTGAATTACCCAAAATCCCATAAACCCTAACTCTACCCAAAACCCCTAATCTCTACTTTGATTTGATATTTTTAGACCTAGATTCTAGTGTTTGATGGAGGAAAATGGAAGAAATTGGAGTTAAAGTCACTTACCCAAGTGGTTATGAAGGAGAAATGGCTTGGAGGTCGTCAATGGGGTGTGGGGAAGAAGAGGGTTTCAAAAATTTGGCTAAGTCCCATAATGGAACATTCTGATTTTGGATAAAAAATATAACTGGGCGAAATGTCTCTATGCGATCGCGGAAGAAGGGATGCGACCGCATAGAGAGAACTGGGTGCACTGCGATCCCGGAAGTGAAGGTGCGATCGCGGATGTCTCCTGGCTGAAGCTATGCGATCGTGGAAGTGAAGGTTGCGATCGCGGAAGTCTACTGGCTTGAGCTCTGCGATCGCGGAAGGGAATATGCGATCGCAGAGGGTAATTACCCGGCCCCCACCCAGATCACCAACACCCTATGCGATCGCGGAAGGATATATGCGATTGCATAGGGTTACAGTACCCTCCCCCATTCACTCCTCTATGCGATCGTGACCTTACCTATGCGATCACATAGAGGAATTTCCCTGACACCAGATACATCACCCTTTACACCAGATTTCTGGCACTTTTAGCACTCCGTTAGCTACCCGAAACTCACCCGAGCCCTCGGGTCTCAAAACCAAAAACACACATGACTCCCAAAACATCCTACGGACTTATTCAAGCATTCAAATCACCAAAATATCATCAAAATCAATGAATTAAACCTCAAAACTCATAGAATTTTCTTAAAACTTCATAAGGCTCAATTATTCCGATTTTGATATGAAACACGTCATTTCAAGTCCGTTTTACACCTAATTTCACAGATAAGTCACATAACATATATTAAACCTGTTCCGGGCTCCGGAACCATAATACGGGCCCGGTAACACGGTTTCCTCATCAATTATCATATTTAAAAACCTTTATTATTTTCAGAAAACAATTTTCTTTAAAAATTCATTTCTCGGGCTTGGGACCCCGGAATTCGATTCCGGGAATACGCCCGAGTCCTATATTTTCCTACGGACCCTCCAGGACCATCAAATCACAGGTCCGGGTCTGTTTACCAAAAATGTTGACCAAAGTCAATTGTATTTAATTAATTACTAAAATTTCCATTTTCACCAAGTTTCACATAAAAGCTTCCCGGCTACACGCCCGGGCTACGCACGCATATCGATGTGAGATTAATGGAGGCTTTTAGGACCTCGGAACCCTGATTTAGTTAAATTAGCACAGGATGAACTTTTGGGTCATCACAGGTTGAAGCTGAGCGGGATGCTCTCAGGGCAGAATTAGCAAAAGAGAAGGAAAAGAACGAGGGTGTTCTTCAGCAGATGCTTTCTCTTCTACAATCCAAGACCACAACCTCTTCTGCACCTTCCCATCCTTAGGCTGTCCAGAGCTACCAAATTACCCCATCTATTACCCAGTTCGGGATTATGTTCTTGTTTCAGTATTTTTAATTCTGTGTTGCTCATGGTTTTTGGTTGTTTTTGTTTTTAATTGTCTGGTGTTTGATGTTCGTTCTTAATCAATGAATATGATGTTTAGTTATTGACTTGTCTCAATTTCTTATGTAGCTTAAATTTATTGGTTTCTTGTGTTGATTAATCATGTTTTGCACCTGCAGTTGCCTCAAATGGCCATGAGTAATAATAAATAAATCTGGTAAGTGTATCATTTTGCAACTTTTCGATGATGCCAAAAGAGGGAAGATATGTGTTGCTGACTTTTTCAAAAAAAAGAAAAATCAAAGTGATATTTATAACCTAAATGAACCTGTTTCTCTATGATCAATGCTTAAAATCATACAAAGTGGTTGAAGTGTATACATGGAGAAGCACAGAGTTTTTCATCAACAAAAAGGGGGAATTTGTTGACCCAAGTAACTGCATAGTTTTGAAGATCGACAAAGTCTGACCAGTTGAACCAGGTCCATCAGAGCACACATACTTGAACTGAATGGCTGGCACATAAACCGTATATGCATAGGAGATATTTGTGATTGTGAAGTATCAATGAACCAAGAGATTGTCTCCTTATGTGAAAAGGTTGCAAACTGATGAGAGGATAGAAAGTTGAATTCAGCAAGGAAAGTAACAAAGGAAGGAATTTGAGTTTGATACGAACTATTTCACCCAGTTAGAGTTGTACTAGAATTGAACGACAAACTCAAGTACTGAATCTATAAATACTTGAAGTATTTGTGCTGGAATTCTCGACGCACAAGTACTGAAGTGAATCAAGATCTGAAAGCAAAATTCCCAGAGTTATTTTGCAAGCAGATTTATTGTGCGATACAAAGGCTACAGATCATCTAGAAGAATCAGTTTCATCATTTGTGTATTGAGTCTAGTTGATTGTAGTAGGAGTTTTAATATTGTATCTTATCAACTTTCTTANCGTTTTTACTTTACTGATTTTATTATCCCGCACCAGTAGAAGTTGGAACACAAAGAAGAACCAGATTCTTCTTGTTAGACAGCACTCGAAAAATTGGGTACCACACATTTAACCTATATTCTTGTGTGGTATTGACGTCTAAAACATCACTGGGGTTCGCGTAAAGGTTCATGATGTTATCTACCTCTAGAATGATTGTGATGACCCAAAAGGTCATCCTAAGTAATTCTAGCTAAATCTGTATTCTGAGGCCCCGAAAGCCTCCGTTAATCTCACCTCAATATGTGTGCGCTTCCCGGGCATATAGCCGGGAAGTCTTTATGTTGAAATTTGATGAAAAATGGAATTTATGATAATTAAATGAATAAAGTTGACTTTGGTCAACATTTTTGGTAAACAGACCCGGACTCGTTATTTGACGGCCCAGGAGGGTCCGTAGGAAAATATGGGACTTGGGCGTATGCCCGTAATCGAATTCCGAGGTCCCAAGCCCGAGAAATGAATTTTTTAAAGAATATTGGTTTTCGAAAATAATAAAGGATGTTGAAAAAGAATAATTATGCGAAAACCGTGTTACCGGGCCCATATTATGGTTCCGGAGCCCGGAACAGGTTTATTATATGTCATGTGACTTATTTGTGAAGTTTGGTGTAAAACGGACTTGGAATGACGTGTTTCGGATCAAAATTGGAAAATAAGCTTTATGAAGTTTTAAGAAATTTCTGAGTTTTGAGGTTTAATTCCTTGTTTTTGATGATAATTTAGTGATTTAAATGCTTGAACAAGTCCGTATGATGGGTTGCGAGTCGTGTGTTTTTGGTTTTGAGACCCGAGGGCTCGGGTGAGTTTCGGGTAGCTAACACGGTGTAAAAGTGATAGAAAAATCTGGTGTTTCTCCTGTTTCTGGTGTCAGGCCTTTTCTTCAGTGCGATCGCATAAGCATCTCCGCGATCGCAAAACATTAGGTTGTTAGGGGCAAAGTTTACTCTATGCGATCACATAGAGTTGTCCGCGATCGAATAGGGTGTAGGTGTGTTAAGGTGGGGGGCTGGGTAGTTATTCACTGCGAACGCACAGCTCTTCCGCGATCGTAGAAGTATATGTCCAGGCTTCTCTGCGGTCGCAGCCTTGTCATGCTATCGCACTTCACAGTATCCCTGACTCTATACGATCGCACTCCCTTTTCCGCGATCGCATAGAGTTATTTCGCCCAGCTCTAATTTTAACCCCAAAACAGAATTCAATACGGGAATATCACATTTTCAGCCTTCATCTTCTCCTTCCACCCCCATTGACGATCCTCAAGCTAATTTCCCTCCATAAACACTTGGGTAAGTGATTCCAACTCCTCTTTCTTCCACTCTTCTTCCATAATCACTAGAATCTAGGCCTAAAACATGAAATCAAGGTAGAAATTAGGGGTTTTGGGTAGAGTTAGGTTTTGGGAATTTTGGGTAATTCAACCCCAATTTGGGGTCGGATTTCAAAACAAATTATATATTCTAACTCGTGGGGTTATGGGTGATCGGGTTTTGGTCAGAGCCTCGTGTTTGGACCAAGCGGGCCCGGGTTGAATTTTGGTATTTTTGGAAGAATGCTAGAAATTGAATATCTAGGCTATGGGATTATAAAGGAAGGACGGTCTTAGAGGGTTGGTTGCTATTCTTTGGACCAAGGTAAGTGTCTTTCCTAACCTTGGTGAGGGACTAGGTATTGTCTGCTATGTGTTATGTGTTTATCATGTTCAATGTATAGGTTAGGTGACGAGTACCTATACATTGTGAGTCTAGCATGCCCGTGAGTCTATTTTGATAAAATTCAGTTATTTCTTCAATGTTCATTATATTACGTGATGGCCTCTACTTGAGAAGTTAATTGTGGTTGATGTACTAGTTGTAGAGATTATGAAATGTTGGTTCAGAATCCAAGTACACAGTATATATATTGAGTTGATTGGTTATGGTTGAGACCCTTGTCGGGCATTTATTGAAATGTTGACTGATATTTTTCCCCTTGACGGGTGATTTGAACTGTATTTTTCCACTATGCTGCATTCCTTGCCATACACATTGTCTTGCATTGGTGAGGGAGCGTGTAAAGCATGAAGGGTGATGCCGTGCCATATTTACATTCATTGAAAGCACGAAGGTTAATGACGTGCCATGTTTACATTCATTGAAAGCACGAAGGTTAATGTCGTGCCATATTTACATTCACTGAAAGCACAAAGGTTAATGTCGTGCCATATTTACATTCATTGAAAGCACGAAGGTTAAAGCCGTGCCATATTTACATTCATTGAAAGCACAAAGGTTAATGCCTTGCCATGTTTACATTCATTGAAAGCACGAAGGTTAATGTCATGCCATATTTACATTCATTGAAAGAACGAAGTTTAATGCCGTTCCATGTTTACATTCATTGAAAGCACGAATGTTAATGTCGTGCCGTGTTTACATTCATTGAAAGCACGAAGGTTAATGTCGTGCCATGATTACATTGACCACATCATACATTGCATAGCGAAAGAGAAAGTGAAGCACGAAGGATAATGTCGTGGTATGATTTGCATTGATTATACCATATTTTGCATAGTGAGGAATAGAGTAAAAGAACGAAGGGTGATGCCGTGCCATTATTTACATTCCAGGCATTTGTACTTGTCTTTACTTGGTACTTTCTGTTGAACTGCTTCTTATCTGCTTTGTTATGATCACTATACTGTCATATCTCACTTGTGATCCCTTTAACTGCTCCCGTTTCCCTAATTGTCTGCTGATTTCTTGCGTTGCTATTTGTGTTATATGTTGTAGGATAGGACAGGTGTACATCGTTGCTAAGTCTAGCATCGGCACTACTTCGGTCGAGGTTAGGCTCGGCACTTACTCAGTAGATGGGGTCGGTTGTACTGATGCTACACCTGCACTTCTTTATGTTGTGCAGATCTCGCAGCCGGACCTAGTGGACATCGTCAGAGGGAGTATCCTTCAGTCCACCTCGGAGATTGCAAGGTAGACCCGCAGACGTTCGTGGGCCTTGACGTCTCCTCTATCCCTTTTTTCTTCCTTCTTGTCTTTTTCATTTATTTTCAAAGACATTTGTATACAGTTATTGTTCAGCCCTTGGTTGTAGTAATATTTTAGTATGTTCGTGAGTTAGTGACTCCAGATTCGGGGATTGTTACAACGTATTGTATTTGTTTAAAACATGTAGTTCTGTTTTTATCCATTTCCGCTGCTAAATCGTAAACTATTTTTGGTTAATTCTGTTAATTGTGTGTTATCATGTTAGCTTAACTACTCACGTTGTCTTGTCTAGCGGGTTCAACGTTAGACGCAGTCACGGCCTGAAGGTGGGAATTCGGGTCGTGACAATGATCTAGAAGCCCTAACTCTCGGAGAAGGTAAAGACCTAGAAGAAAGAGGAGAAGTAATTTGGGAAGAGGAAGAACCTCTTGAAGGAGTTGAACCTAAACTCCTCAACCTACCACCTCTCCGGCTCCGCGTCAGAGCAGAAGAAGGAGTCAAATCCTCAACAATTATCACTCCCTTAGGTTGGTTCGAAGAAGACATATTTACAAAGACAAGGAAAAAGTTCTTTACAAATAAAGAATAAAAGTTAGAAGTTTTTCGTGAAAGTAAAGAAAGGAAAAGGGGTATTTATACTCGAAGACAACCGTCAAAAATGGAAAAAACAATGATGTGAAAGTCATGATTAAAGGTGTCACTTCATCACTGATGCAGCCGTAAAAAGCCCTAAAAGGTGCCGAGTAATTGTAGAACCAACCCGGAGTGACACGTGGCTTATGAATTAAATTGAAGTGACAAGCAACACCTACATTCAGAGAAGGATACAATGTTTCGAGTGAAGCGGCGGCAAAATATTCCCTCCATAAATGCGTATCCACTTACCAAATTAATCGATAAACAAATGGTAAGTGGGGGGACTATCTGTATTGGTAAAAAAGAGCTTCACACGTATGATAATTCTTGATGACTCAGCCAGCTACGTGGAGCTAGGAAAACATGACAACTGGACAGGTTTTCTAAAGAGGTGCAGGTCAAAGAGGCACAACGCAATATACCTACGAGGTAATTAGCTACGGGAGACTCAACAAGGAAGAGACACGGTCGAAATGAATCCGGACAGAGCTATGGGAAGATTCAATGATCTTCAATTAATGATTCACACGTTACACAGCCTTCACGCAACAGTTACGGTTATTCTTTGTAATGTTACAATGTCATAATTAATCATTAATGAGTGATCATTGTAAAAGGTAGACGTTATATTAAGAAATTCCCTATATAAGGGAAGAAAATATATGTAACGACCCGGTCCGTCATTACGTAGTATACGCATCTATTCCCTTATTTCTGTCTTGTAGTAGCTCGGTTAGACTGTTCATGAAGTGTTGGGGTTGGTTGGTTCAGGTTCGGAGTGAAAATAGAGTGGATTGAGACACTTAGTCTCTAACAAGAGCTTTAGAGTTGGAAAAGTCAACCCTGAGTTGACTTATTGGTAAACGACCTCGGAATGCAGATTTTATGGTTCAGATAGCTTTGTTACGTGTGTGCAGATCCAGGTGCACCGATATTTGGCACGGATCGGTGATAGCAGCTTATCTCTCAGAGCCGACGAGGTAGCAGCTGGCGTTCGCTGTCCCGTCCCTCTTTTCCTTATTTTCCCTCCTGTATTAGAAATTTGAAACTTAAAGCTTCAGTATTATTTCTCAGTTGTATTGATGTTGGTAGCTCATGACTGCGTGACTCCAGATCCTAGATTGATTGTTGGAGCTTATTTCTTCTGTTAGACTGTTTTAAATGATTAAAAATTTCGTATTTCTATGTGTTGAGCCAATAATGTGTAAATTTCTCTAGTAAATGAATTGAGTATTGTTGTAGCGGTTGGCTAGCCTGGTTCCACGACAGGCGCCATCACAACCCGGAAACGGGTCGTGACAATATAACTTGTAAAAGGCATTCGAACGACAATCATAATACATTTTACTTTCTGCACGTCTTAGTATTTTCTATTTACTTACTTATTCATAATTATCATTATTTTTTTGGTTATCAGAAACCTGCATTTATCCTAAAATTAGCTTTGGTCAAGGAATCTTATTCTTTTGTTAAACAGTAAATGTACAAAAGAGAGATAGGAATTTCACATGTTTTTCTTAACAATGTTTTGAATAAAGTCTTTGTATTATTTTGAACTTTCGTTAACATTTTACATGTGTTTGCGTATCGTCTATAACTCTTTTGTAACTGTTTTTCTTACAACAGATTTGGTATAAATACAAGGGTATGAATTTGTACCCATAACTGTATTTCCTTTGCAACAGTTTTTGAATAAATAGAAGGGTATGAATTTGTACCCGTAACTGTTTTCATTGACAACAATTTTTGAATAAATACAAGGGTATGAATTTTTACCCATAACTGTTTTCATTTACAATAATTTTTTGAATAAATACAAGAGTAATGCCTTTTTCTTTTTCTATTCGTAACTATTTTTATTTACAACAGTTTTTGAATAAGTACAAGGATATGCATTTTTACCCAAAACTAACATTCTGCCTTTAACCTAAACATTCGTTCACATTAACGAATATGTTTTTGAAGGTTTCTGAATCAGGCTTTGTATTTTTTTTCTTTGGCTCTTTGATTTTGCTCTTAATGCTTGACTTGTTGGGAAGATGGATCTTCAGGCTTGAGCTTTGACTTTTTTGATAGTCTTCTTTGCTTCTTCTTTGCCTTCCATACTGTATAGTCCCCCAAGTGTTTGAGCTTTGAAGAATAAAATCTCGAGCACTTGACTATTCCTTCCTTGTGGTCCTTTTCCTGAAAAGGAAACACATATGGTACTTGAAGGTATATAGTTTAGATGATGACTGCTCAACCATTAAAAACGTCCATCAAAAAGTTGTAACCTAGACTGGGAATTCAGTTACTTCCTTGTGTCTTTGCAGGTCTAATATCATCATCTGGTGATGGTTAGCTTTTTGCCTATCATCTAAAATGGTTAGTATAATCTTAACTGTACAAAAATAAAATCGAACGCAATGATACATGACCGGGGTATTGTTTAACCAAAGAATTGGATTCTTTGCTCAAAGATATTTTAAGAAGAACACGGGTTTCTGATAACCAAAGAATAGACTAGTAATTGTAAGTATACTTGTAAATGGAAAGTAATAAGATGCAAAAAAAGTATGTGTATTGCCGTAGTAGTTTGAATGTCCCTTAAAAGTTATATTTTACTCCCTTATATAGGGAATTTCTTAATATAACGTCTACCCCTTTCAGTGATTGGGCATTAATGACTAATAATGACATTAATGTAACGTTACAATGATTAACTGTAACTGTTGCGTGAAGGTCGTGTAATGTCTAGCTCATTAATTGAAGATATCCGAATCTGCCCTTTATTCTGCCCGGATTTACTTTGACCATGTTTCTTCATCTTCTCAATCACGTTGAGATTCCCGTAGCTAATTATCCTGTGGGTGTGCAATTCTGTGCCTTTTTGCCTTGTACCTCTTCATACAATCCTGTCCAGTTGTCGTGTTTTCGTTACTCCACATAGATTGCCGAGTCACCACATTTGTTACACGTGTGAAGCTCTTTGTTTTTACCAATACATATAGCCCCCCCCCCCCCCCCCCTCCACTTACCATTTATTTTTCGATTAATATTTGGTAAGTGGATATTCATCTATGGCGGGAATATTTTGCCGCCGCTTCACTGGTAACATTGCGTCCATCTCTGAATGTAGGCGTCGCTTGTCACTTCCATTTAATGCTTGTGCCACGTGGTATTCCCGGATTGGTTCTGCAATTATTCAGCGCCTTTTAAGGCTTTTTGCGGCTGCATCAGTCACGAAGTGACAACTTCAATTATGACTTTCACATCACTGTTTTTTCCATTTTTTGACGGTTGTCTTCGAGTATAAATACCCCTCATTCTTGATTTACTTTCACGAAAAACTTTTAACCCTTCATTTTTTGTTTGCAAACTTTTTGTCTCTGTAAATATGTCTTCTTCAAGTCAATCCAAGGAAGTCATAAACGTAGATGATCTAATTCCTTCTTCTGCTCTAACTCGGAGTAGAAGAGGTGGTAGACTTAGGAGTTTAGGTTCTACTCCTTCTAGGGGTTCTTCCTCTTCTCAAGTTACTCCCATTCCTTCTTCTAGGTCTTTATCTTCTCCGAGGGTTAGGGCTTCTAGATCTTCGTTTAAGGGTAGAACACAATGAGCCTTTGCGTGAGCCGCGGGTCGATGAAATAGTACCTGCAGAATTTTCCTTTGCTAGGGATAGTCAGGTCCTTAGAGATCAACTTTCTTCATTGTTGTCTCAAATACCCTATGCAGACTACTGAAGGTTTGATACCTCTTGTACGCAGGGATTGTTTCTGGAAGCCTGATTTCCCTGTTGTCGTGCCCAATAGTAATCAAAGAATAACTTATTACAAGGATGGGTATTCTTTTGTTTATACCTATCCCTTCACATTAGGATTCAAGCCTCCCATTGACCCAGTTATCTTTGATTTTTGTCGATTCTTTAAAATTTATTTGGGACAAGTCGGTCCTCTCATGTGGCGAGTTGTTGCGTGTCTTAGATATTTGGATAACTTAGATTTGGTCCCCTTTACCTTTCATCATCTCATTCACCTCTATTCTCCAATGTTATTCCGCCAGGGAGTTTTTACTCTCGCGGCTAGGAGCAAAAGGGTGTTAGTGACTCCTGATTATGATAAAGATTGAGGGTGGTACCTTCGGTATGTTGCTGTTCCTACTGCTGGTTTAGTAGGTGAAGAAAATCTTCCCTTACTTGAGAAGTGGAATCTTGCACGTGAGTACAGTTTTGCTCACATTCCTTTCTTTTTGCTTTAGATACTTTATCTGTACCGTAACTGTTTCTTCTTTTTGCAGCAACCATGGGAACCGTCGAGAATGTCTTCGGTTTTCGAGGTTGGGTAGAAAAACTTTTGTTCATCGTTCCATTAGAAGAACGCTCATGGAAATACCTCTCCGGGAGGTTTGGTTGGAGAGTTAAGACTCATGGTAAATGAAGTTTTTATTTTTACTTATTTCCTCTTTCGAGCTTTATTTGACCCTTTTCATTTGACAGGATTTGCCGCTCGTGGAGCTTCTGCTGCATCTTGTCTTCTCCAAAGTTGTCCTTGGCAAAGGCCTAGGAGATCGTTTCAGGCTCCACTTATTCAAAGAGAAAAGCAAGTGGGTCAAGGACCTTAGAAGAGGAGGAGGAAGAGGAGAGTTCTTTAGTCCATAGGTCACGAAGAAGGAAGGTGGTCTCTGACAACGAGTCTACATCTGCTATTGATCCTCCCGCGCCTGAAGCTGAACTTTTTGCCCCTGAGGATGCTAGTCCCTCTCTCGTGCGTGAATCAATGGATTTCCTATTCCATGAAGGTTTTGGTTCTATTGCTGATAAAGCTCCCCTGTCTATTTTCTCTCCTTCTGACCTTAAAGAACTTCCCTCAACTACTCCTGTTATTACTCATGTTCCCATAGTTTTTCCTGCTCCTATCATTGCTCCCTCTCCCGTGGATTTTTCTGCCTCTCAGACTTCCTTGCCCGTGGCTCCCTCATCCGTTCCTGCTTCTGTGCCTTCTGTTACATAAGTAGGGTCTTCCAGAAGGGGGGAGATGAGGCAGGTGATGATAGAAGTTCCAGCAGAGGGTAGCCTTTTTAAAAAGTCTGGCCAGCCTGACGTATGGCTGAAACCGTTAATAGGTCCGACTGAAAGGGCTAAGCTGGACAGCCACAATTCCCTTACATGGGCAAATGAGATCGTGCATACTTATTTAAAGGTAAAATATACTTCCGTTCATTTTTGCGAACATTCTTGTCGTACCTTATTTATCTGCTTTTGTAGATCAACCTTATAGGCACAGAGTTAATGAAGAGGGTTTCCCATATGGAGCAGGACGTAAGGGAGTTGCGTGTTGAGGCAGATAATTGGAAGGATCAATATTATAGCTTACAACTCGACATGGAGGCGGTGGAAGAGGAGAAGTGTACCTTGGAGTAGCAAGTGAGGGTCATGACAACAGAGTTGCCTTTTGAGAAGGCATCTTCAGATCAAGCAGGCAAGGATAAGAACGTCCTAGAATCCTCATTCGCAGAGAAGCTGTCTCGTGCCTCTGAAGAGATCAGGAGCCTAAAGGCCTTATTGGACCAGAAGAAGGAGTATTCGGGCGAACTTGTTCAATCACTCACTCAAACCCAGGAGGATCTTCGTAACCCTTTGAAGAAAATTCAATCCCTGGAAAGGTCTTACGCTCCTTTAAAGGCCTCTCATGATGTTGTCGTGGCTGATAGGGATGAACTAAGAGCTAAAGTTGAGTTGTGGGAGAAAGATTATGAAGCTCTTGAAGACAAGGCACCCGTTGATGTAAGTTGGACTTATATGATCTCTCGTCTCAACACATTGACGAAAATGAGCCAAGAGGGTTTTGTCCTAAAAGCCGAAATTGCAAAGACCAGGGAGACCATTGAGAAGTCTCAAAAAGGTCAAAATCTATCTTCACCGGAAGGTGAGGCTCCTACTGCTCATGTCTCTTAATCCCAAGCTGCTCCTCCTGCCAGCGAAGACAACCCCCCCCCTGATGAAGTTTAGGATCTTGGTTTTTTTTTTTTTTTTTTTT